>JAGDQP010027237.1:0-25177 GCA_022664845.1 Lepisma saccharinum
AAAAAAGAACCGACAACAACTTGTTATTTTAATATAAAATGACATTTAAAAATAGTTACACAAAACGCCAAGATTGGGTCAAATTGACTCATGCTTGATTTTCTTAAATTATTACACAATAAATATATGGGTTTAACGTCATTTTCTAGCTACCATAAGATTTTTGGACACGTACGTGAAGAATACACAGAATTTCACTCTTCCATTTAATGACTAATTGACAAAAATAATATTTTGACTGTATGACCCGATCTTGGCGTTCCGAGCGTTAACTTTATAGATCACCCCCGCCATTTTGGTATGACCTTTCCGTTGATTTACACAGAAATTGTTTAATTATTTTATGCCTCTCGGAAGTAAAATATTTAAATCCTGCTTTCACAAAATTTGTCTTGGTGGTTATTTTGACTCTTTTATAGTTTTGGTTTGTGAAGTTTCTTCAAATATATAAGTATAATGCATTATTAATAGTTTGCTATATAAATCACAATATGTTAACGGGAAATTATACTGTTCGTATGTAAAATATTGCATTTCTATAAAATAGCATGAGTAAAAGAGAACATGACGATGAACTAGGCGAAAACAGAAGTTAAAAATATGCTCCTGAGAGATATAAGACGGGTAAAACAATTTTCATGTAAATCAATGGAAAGTGCGTACCAAGATGATCTACACCGTTAAACGACAGAAAATACGTTTTCATTTTTTCTTTCATTCTTTCTTTTCTTACTAAATTGTCTTTGTCGATGTTATGCACGAAACTCCAGAAGCAACACAAGCAATGCACGAATTAACTCCTTTAGCCTGGAGAGAGGTATTATACGTGATGTAATTTATATAAGTACTCTAGCACACGAGTTTCAAGGAGGAATTTATCAATGAAATAGATTTGCCAAAGAGAGATAAGCTTAGTAGAAAGGGAAAACGAATGACCATGTACTGTAGAAATAGGAGAACCTACTTCACCTTATCATTTGGGCCCCCAATTAGGGGGGGGCACTTCAACTTTAGGGTGGCCAGAGCCCCCAAAGCCCCCCCCCCCGGGATCGGCGCCCTTGTTTCCAATGTCTACCACACTACCTTGTGGCGGAATCTTTCGTCGTTTTTAACAGACTATTTCCATATTTTGAGATAAAATAGAAGTTGAGTGCAATAAGTAATTCGTTAGAATTATCTTCTGCCGCTAGTTGTGACACTAGGAACATAGTTCAGACGTTTTTACGTATGATTTTAAGACTTTGTCTTCATTTTGCAGGTTCTTATTCCTGTATCATTCAATTTACGTATGAAATGGGAATCTTGAACTAATTAACTGACTCAACTACTGTCGAAAATATCTTATTTTGTTTTAACCTTATAAAATATTTTTTATCTTTCAAATAGGCACATCCCTCTTCTCGTTTGTTCATTGGTTGGACAAATACATTTCTTACTGTGCTATTTTATTTAACATATAAAGTTCCTGGATATATCTTCAGAGTTGATAAGAGTTGGAAAGTCTAAGAAAAAGCTGGGTGAAGTTAAATCTAAACTTCATTTGAAATAAATGTGGGTGAAACGTCATTTGAAATAAGAATTTTTTTTACCAATAATCAAAATAGAAAAATAAACTTTGAATAGATAGCCAGGTTCCATTGCACCCGGCTCTCCTCTCTGTGCCAAACTATATTTTCGGACGTGACAAGAATACTGTGCATCATGCTATGCAATGGAACCTTGCTTCGCACTACGAGTCAGAGATCAGGAGAGAGATATAAGATACCTTAATAAGACTCCATAAACACGACATCATTTTGGTTGAATTCTCCAAAGTAACAGCCAATTTGAGAATGCACATCCAGGCCCTTTTGCGGAGAGAGGAATTGTGTATCAAAAAGAAGGCTTCAAACCACTAAAGACAGTACCGAAATTTGAAGAAGAGTGTTATTTCAATTTGGAAGAGTGCAAAGCTCGCTTTCTTTTGGAGTTTAGAAAGGAAGTAGACCAACACGCCAATTAGAATTCGCGCTGGATTTCATGAAGCTACCGAGACTACAAAGGGAAAAAAAGAGACACCTACTCTCAAACAGCAGAGAACACGCGAGAGGCACAAACAAACACAGCCACTCAGACGTACCAGGAGAAACACCATAGTAGATTGGTTGGAATTAAGAAAAAGGTAATAAAACAGCAACATAAAACATCATCCTTTTCGGAACCAACAAAACATCCTGAGAAACTGTCTTTCACCAAAAAAAATAAAAAAAAAATCACATAATAAAAAAGTTTCTTCTCCAACCAACAACTCCCACAAGTTGCATAGAAAAAGCAAGCGAAAAAGAAGCAGATCCACAGGCAAGAAAGTAAAATTGAATTTGCGGGGTTGCACAGATTTAAGGTTGACGTTCTGAGAAGAAAGAGATAAGTTTTCACCATTACGAAAGGAAAGAACTGACTTTCATTTTATTGATATTATCGTGTACGACAATGGTTGTCGTTATTTAATATATTTTTGCAGTGGATTTCATAAAGATATTGGAGTAATTTATCTAAAGCCATAATTGTGAGAGTTGGTAAGAAATGTGTTTATATAGTTGCATGTTTGCATGATTTGGAAATGAACTTTGCATGTGTACTTTATGTACACATGTGTAGGAGATATGATAAACCTAGCTGTTTGGTCTACTACATGGAATCGAAGCTTATTAGTATTGTCTTATGCCTGATAGTGCAATACTATCGCATGTCATTTACCTGGAATAGAACCTATTGTTCCATATTAAGTTGGGAATTCTGATTATGATGTATGCTAATGCCACGGCTATTCTATAGTTACCGCACCACTGGTAGTGTAAGAGTCGTAACACGATTGGGTTAAATAAGATAGAATTATTGAAGTAAACTTGCTTAATTATTCATATGTGTTATTTCATTTATATGGATCAAACGTATCCTGTGATAGTTATATACAATAGAGTACATACATTGAGATAAAGTAAAGTGTGGAATTTTGAATCATAATTACAAATAAATGTTATAAAGATTGCAGCGATTTGCGCAGTTTAGAAAGGAATTCCAGAAATAATGGCAAAAGCGATAGTAACTTGCGATACTTTTGAAGCAGTACATGGTAATATAGAAATGTATTTAGACAGATTTGAGGCCTTCTGCAAAGCTAATGACTTTCCTCAATCAAAGATGGCATGCGCCTTGAATTCAGTTATATGTTTAAGGGCATATGAAAATCTACATCAAGAGTGTTTTCCAACGGCAGTGTGGAAAATCTTACATTGATATAAAGATGATTTTGATAAAGATATTTGGGAAGCAGGTAAATGAAATTGTGGAGAGATTTCAATTCCACCACCTCTGTCAAACACCTATACAAACGGTGGAAGAATATATTAAGGAGTTTAAACTACAGGTAACAGCTTGCCGTTATGGTAGTTTTACAGATGTGATAATACGGTATCAACTGGTATTTGGAGTTCTAAACGAAAATACAAGAAGAAGACTTTTATCTGAACATGACCTAACGTTGGATAAGGCTTTCGAAATACCAATAGGAATTGAATAGGCCAAAAAAGATACCTCAGTTTTGACAAGGAGATCTAAAGTTTCTGAATCAATTCATCAAATGAGATTTCAGCAGAGCTTAACATATTATCGGGTAGGAGATAAAGTTCCAGAAGATTTGAAGGTTTGCTGGCAATGTTTAGGTCAGCATGGTTTTAATTGTTGTCCAGCCTTCAATGCTAATTGCAGAAAGTGAGGGGAAAATGGTCATTATAGTAAATATGGAGCCTATAATAAAGTATGACATAATAAGAACACTTTTTGGGTACATGAACTTAATGCAGATCGAAAGGAAGCCACTATAGTAAATACGTTAAATATAGATGACCTACTGTTAATAACAGATTTCAGCATTTTTAATCAGTGTGAAAATAATGACGGAAGTGTGCCTAATCTAACATTAGGTAACCAAGGGAAAGATAATACAGGATTGATTGCCACCGGATCTATACATAAGATAATGTCTATGTCTTTAGTCAGTAGATTGAATCTTGATATTCGAACTACGAAACAAGTTGAGGTATTGCATTTATTAAATGGAAACCTAGTTAAGATATTAAGTAGAGCGAGCAGTACCGTATATTTTAAAGGAAAAATCTTTACTTTTAACGTTTGTGCTGATACATGATATATTCGTTTACGTAATATTAGGTAAGGATGAATTAGATTCGTTACTGTCAGGATGGTACACAAATTTATTGAAAATTAAAGATGGATTTTTGCATGATAGCTCGAGGGAAGAATTACGACTAATATCAAAAGAACTCCAGGAAATCAATAATAGGTTTTCATATTATCATTCCATGGTGGAAAAATGGGGACAAACATTCTTAACATTAAAAAAGGAGGTTCAAGTTTTAAAGATTGACCTAAAACTATCATTATTGAGCTACGAGATAGTACTTCAGAATAATAATAAAATTAATCATGATTGTCAGGCATTACCTACAAGAGAAGCTACGACTATATGAGATACTAACTGTGCTCAGATTCAGTGTATAGTCAATACTGCTACCCAAGTAGGTAGAACTTCTGTAATGTGTGATGTAGCCGTGCAAGTAGAGGAGTACTTTTTAAAGAAGAATGAATTCTTACAGGTAGAGGTGGCAACTCAGGTAGAGATAGTTCAAGTGGAGGAAGATATACAAGTTGAAAATGAACTTTTACTGGATCATCAGGAAGGAAACGTAACTTCCAAAGATGAAACTTAAGTCTAAGGTGTTGGAGGTTGAGTCCGGACGAGATAATGCTATTAGTAAATTGACTGCACAGAATTTGGCGGAAACTGCAGCTAATGCATAGTTGAATGTAGACACAAACACTGGTACGAAGTCAAAAAGAAACAAGAAGAATAAGTGTGAGGTCAATGTTCGACTTTGAGATGAAGAAAAGGATGGCGATTTGGAGATGGTGATAATTACTTTGAGTATGATGTAAGGAGGAATGTTGGTGACGGATGAAGAAATACTAGCCAGGAAGGTACAGACATTACACACTCTTAGATTTTAAGAAAAGGTAACAGGGGAAGATATGCGGGGTTGCACAGATTTAAGGTTGACGTTCTGAGAAGAAAGAGATAAGTTTTCATAATTTCGAAACGAAGGAACTGCGTTTCATTTCATAATTATTATTTCATGTCGTTATTTAACATATGGTTGTAGTGGCTTTCATAAAGATATTGGAGTAGTTCATCTAAAGCCATAATTGTGAGAGTTGGTAAGAAATGTGTTTTATATAGTTGCATGTTTGTATGATTTGGAAATGAACTTTGCAGGTGTACTTTAGCTAACATACGAGGTCTCCTAGTTGTTTGGTCTCTTACATGCAATCGAAGCTTATTAGTACCCTGTTATCCATACCTGATAGTTCGATACTATCGCGTGTCATTTACCTGGAATAGAACCTATTGTTTCGTATTAAGCTGGAAATTCTAATTATGATGTTTGCTAATGTCACGGCTATTCTATAGTTACCGCATCACTGGTAGTCCGAATGTCTGTAAGAGCCTTAACACGATTGGGTTAAATAAGATAGAATTATTGAAGTAAACTTCCTTAATGATTCATATGTGTTATTTCATTTATGTGGAACGAACGTATCCTGTGATAGTTATATACAATAGAGTACATACATTGAGATAAAGTAAAGTCTGGAATTTCGAATCATAATTATAAATAAATATTTGAAAGTTTACAGAAGAATGAATCTATCATTTATGATCTGACAAAGAAGACTTTAGCTACACATGAAATAGAAAGAATTCTTACAGAACACACTTTTCTTTCTGCGTCACATTTAAACCGAATACTTTAACACTCATAAAGTCACTGATACTTTTCAGGGAGAACCTGGATATGCATTACCAGAGGTAAAAGCAAATTTACTAAAACACAAAATGGCCCCCATAAGGTCAAAGGGAAGTCATATGAAGGATCACATATAAATCATTACATACGAGAACAGACTGGTTACCTACAAGAGAAGATGTTAGTACTCTATAAAGTCAGAACAAAACGAAATCTGACCCCACAACAAAGATGTGCTTTGTTCAATAAACAAACTTAAATCAAGACAACACATCATTATCAAACGCATGGACAAATCAGGGAGTACTAACCATTCTAGAGAAACAAGGCTATGAAGATGATGCATTGCTACAACTAAAATATTAAAAAATAATTGAAATAATTGAAAAGGAAAATTCATTCTGAGACGAATTAGGGAAACAAATTGATATGTTTAGAGTTTAAAGTGAAACTGGAAAACCAAGAAACTCGTACAGAAATCCTAATGGTGTTCACAGCAATCAACTTGACGAATGATGCACACGAAATCAACACATGGACGTAAAAACAAATTAAGGCCTGATGTTCTATATAACAAACATGGTACATGCTTGACAGGAGCTGTACGTATAATGCACACCAAGTGTGTACACCCCTGTATACATTGGTGGTTGTTTCACTACATTCGTCAATGAGACAACAGATGTAGGGGTGATACCCTCAAACGGGAGAATGTATTAGCAGGGGTAAATTGAATGCGCGGGCTCCATGCCTCGCCCAACACTGTGAAACACACAAGAAACAACGTCGTGTATCACCTTTCACGGCATGCATCGGGTTCCCGCCAGATTCAATAAGTCCAGCAACAGTCATTCGAGCAGTAGAGGACCTATTAAACCAGCCTCCTGGCAAGCTTTCTCTGGAATTTTGCAGTCAGTCGTGCGAGGTTTACTGTCTCTGTTATAACGTGTGATGTTTATTCTTGTGTTTTAGCCTTATCGCTATGTACTACAATTTACATTACGCTTAGTGTTATTTGAATAAGGAACCTATATTCCGCGGATTAATCATAACATTTTCTCATGATTATGCTCAGTTTGGAGTATAGCCAAATCTCTCTCTTTCTCTTTCTCTCTCTCTGTTTATGATAATTGTTTGCTTACTCGAAAAGGGTTTGTCGACTCTCCACATCTAAGGTCAGGGTTTAGTTTTCCTTGGGAGGGTGAACCTTAAAATTTAGGGAGGTGTTGGGGGCTGTTATGGGTTGTACGGAAAACGCTGGTCATTGGGTCACATTCCGATTACACCATCATCGACCGAAAATTTCAAGGCTAGTTCCACCCACCACGAGAGATATGTAAGCAGAAGAGAACATCTCCAAGATTCAACCAAGGGAGACCATCCGCTCCTGGTAACAGTCACCACTATCACTCAAGGCTTGATCCAGGGATTTGTGTTTAGCGCCCGTTGCCATCACATAGGGATTTGTGTTTAGCACCCTAGAGATATAAACGTAACCGCAAGAACAGCTGAAGCTGATGAATACATTCTCAAAGCGTCAAGTTTTCGAGAATCCAGTACTATAACTACCGCACTTGAACTTAGGATCTGAGTCCACTACTTGCTGTTCCGGGTCTAGGGGAGAGCAAGCGCCCCGGGCGGCAAACAGTTAAAAATAAAAAATAAAATCTCCTTAAAATAAGTAAAATTGCCTATTACATTGAAATTGACCTAAAGTTGTCCAAAATTTCAATACTGTCGCTCTAAGACATTTCTTATGTTATTCAATACAACTTACCTTCATCTTTAAAATTCAAAGCTGCGATTCAAGTAAGATAGGCAGGTATACTGCCTTACTGAAATTAGTAACAGCGAAGCCACTACAGGCTCCAGAGATGATAACAAAAGTACGCTACGTGATGCGAGACAATGTTGCCGTCGCGTCGGCTGGTCGTGTTGTTTGGCTAAAAAATGATGGAAAGGGCAGCAAAGGCGCGGTGGAAAGAGCGGCAAAATTTAACTTTGTCCCTCATAGAAAAATTCCAGATTCGACACTGAGTACTTGTCTTGCCCGAGGTGTTCGTCATCAACAATTTGCACTTCACAATAATTAAGTGTGTCCTAATTAACAATTTTGATTAAATTCCAATAAATTTAGAAACACGAAAATTCTATACACAATAATCTTATTGGAACGGATCTTTAAAACATTTAACTCATCCAGTACAACAGTTGTTCACAAGTGTATCCTTGAACTATTCGAGCACAGAATTCCCCTTGTTTGTCCAGTTTCACCACCTAGACATTCAAAAGTTTTTGCATCCCAAATTGTGCTATACAAACCGATTCGAGAAGCAAAACCATTGACTATTAGAACTTTGTATGCCTATGTCTGACAACAACATCAGATCAGAAGTGTACACTTCACACTAATAACTTTGGAAAATCTTTTTAACCATTTTTTCTTGTACCACAATCTAGAACACTCATTCGAAATTTCATCACTCAAGAACTTAGCTCAAGAAGTTCAAAAATAAACCCGTACCCGTGTGTTCCACATTAAAAAAAATCCACAATCAGTGCAAAACTATGTGATTTTCGAAATTAAAATCATACATATTCGAACTTCAATTATTAACTTAGGAACAGTGTTGTGTACCGAAAATACCGAACTATACGCTCACTACAGGTAAAAGACACAACTGAAGACAGTGTTCAACCTTCGCTCTGCGAAGATTCGCAGGTATCTCGAGTGACGGAATATTACTGCATCACAATTTTTATTGCACCCTCAATAAGTGCAGTGACTTACATGTAACTGGCCACGGAGATGTTTACAAACAGCAAGTGAATGAACTTGGACATTTTTTCTACACTCACACAAGACTTTTACCACAGTATGAAATGCAATAGACATTAAATTCGTACTTTGTCCATTTATAGTTACTTATAGACATTCCATAAAAATGTTCCACGTAAAAATACAAAATCGAAGTAAAAAGACCAAAGGTAAAAAATAAGCTCAACATTATTTATATATTATTTATATATATATAAAAAAATTAAAAATACAAAAACAGAAAAATTGTGTTAACAGAATGAAATTGTTCTGTTTGGGAAATACTTCAATTTTATTTGTTTCTTTGTTAAGGGTTTTATTCAATGCAAGTTCATAATATGTACTTTCTCTTCTACAATTTTTCAGTCCTGACAACTTTGCTATGTGTTATAATTTTGGCTAGATTCATCCGCCGGCTTCAAAATTTATGAAATACAGAAATTTTGAAACGGAGTAGCCGTTGTGTTATGGCATGGATATAAGGAAGTACGTTAGTTTATTCATATTTGTATTATTGTGCTTGTTTTTGGGAAAAAATAAAAGAAAATATGTGGTTGATCGGTTGCTTCTTACAAGCTATGCACAGTAAGGCAATCCTTACTTAATATTATATTTCACTTAAACGAAACGGGAAACACAGATCTAAATTGTTTTTTTGAATACCTACACATTTACAACATTCTTTAAAAAGACAATAAGAATGACTCATCTTATAGTATCATATTACTCCAAAGATAAGAACATTTTATCCTCAAAAATCAAAAACTAAGGAAGCAGTATCGACGATTCAGCAACATTTCATCTTTGAGAAAAGCCCAGGGATTGCTGATTCAATCACGTGAACAGGAGGCTACCAGCTCGCAAGACTTTCTGTGATTGGACGTATTTTAGTATAAATTAAGAGAACCGGAACAGCCCCAGGCCGTCTAGCTCCAAGTGTGTGTTCCGCTACAAGTCTCGCGTTTAACGCTCGACTACAAGCATCAGAATTTTTGAAGTTAACAATAATATGAGTTGACTCTAAGTAAGTCGCCAACGATAGACTACCATAAGAGCTTCAAGATTCCATCTTGACGTTTGACTCAGTGCTATAGAACATAAAGACTTTAATGGTGTGAGTTGGACTCCAGATACCACCAGCCTTAGGGCTCAAGTTTTAAGAGAATCGCCTTCAAGACTAAGATCCATGGCAGCATATATCCTACGGCATCTACAGTGAACTTTCAACGTTCGTCCTATACCATTTCAGCTAGACTCCAACATTCAAAGCAGATTAGTTCGGACAACTTTGCATGATACTTACTGTATTTTGTCACATGAATGTTTGATGGAACCATTGAGTTTTAATTGCCAAAGCATTGTCTTTAGGTAATAACGTTCCAATAATATACCAAATTTAGTGTGTCAATATCCCTTACAAGGGGACCATTCTATTTTTGACAATTCGATTTCGGAAAATGCTTGCTATCACCTGATTCAGTACCCAATGAAACCGAGAAAAACAAGTTTGTAGCTGCAGACCATAAACAGGGCCGGAGATAAAGGGGTCCAAAGTTCGAATACAGGACGCAGAAAGTGCCTATAAATACCATGTAATTTTGAAATGCGTGGAGGAATTGAGATCAGATGTGAGGTATGAGTAACGTGTGTGAAGCTGAACTGAAGAGGTGTAGTGCACATCATGTCGGCCATCTTAAAAGTCGACATATTGGATTTATCGAAAGGAAATAAACGGGAAGGAAGGCATGTGGCATGTCATTTGTGGTTAGCTCTTTCCCAGAAATTCAAATATGAAGTTATTTGATACCAACCTTCATTGCGTGAGAAGGTATGGAAGTTGTGAAAAGTAGAAATTAACGGTTTTGGCTTCTGTCATTTCAGTGTATGTAACGTGAGCCAAGAACATGAGCAAAGTAGTGCTGTGGGCACAGTGTTTGAATTATTGCTGTTGAAAAGAAACTTTTGTGTTGTTAAGGCAGTCGTGAAAGGTGCATAGGAACAACCGATATAAAACCTGAAGTTGTCCAAAGTTCTCGAGTAATTAGTGCTAATCGTGCATTTACAACAGACCTGATGCACGTTTAATTGCATCTGTTGTGTACCTTAAGATTGATTGTGTGGTTGAGAGAAACATGGGAACAACAGTGAGCACATTTAAAGAAAGATAAAGATAAACAATCAGAAGCCAAAACCGCTAATTTCGCCTTCTCACAACTTCTAAGGTAAATACCTTCTCAAGCAATAAAGGTTGGTAACAAATAACCTCATATTTGAATTTCTGGGAAAGAGCTAGCCACAAATGATATACCACATGCCTTCCTTCCCGTTTATTTCTTTTCGATAAATCCAATATGTCGACTTTTGAGATGGTCGACATGATGCGCACTACACCTATTCAGTACAGCTTCACACACGTTACTCATACCTCACATTTGATCTCAATTCCTCCACGCGTTTCTAAATTACATGATGTTTATAGACACTTTCTACGTCCAGTATTCGAACTTTAGACCCCTTTATCTCCAGCCCTGTTTATGGTCTGCAGCTACAAACTTGTTTTTCTCGATTTCATTGGGTACTGAATCCGGTGATAGCAAGCATTTTCCGAAATCGAACTGTCAAAAATAGAATGGTCCCTTGTTAGATATACTGAGGTACGTAAATCCTCTCGAGAAAATACTGAATCCGTAATTAGAACCGATCATCTCTGCTTAGTTCCCCTTCTATGTAAGCGGAGAATGACACTAAGGGTGTTTAATAGTCGGTTTGCTGAACATTTCCATCCACTAGCCATTGTTGTGTGAGCTTTCGGTGAATTTTAATTAGTTGGTCGGCATAACCTCGCATACGTGTGTTTGCGCCGCCTTTTTCCTAGATATTTAATTCACTTGAAAATTATGAACTTGTTTATTTATTTTACATACAAATATGGATCTTGAACGAAAATAGCAACGCATAAAAATCTTTTTGAATTTATTGCTAAATCACAAAGTAATGCAAGTATTGACCATGGTGGAATCTCTCACTTGCGTGTCATAATGCTGCTTATAAAACCAAAGCCACGTAATATTAAAAAAAGACAACAGCCTACAATATTATAAATATATCGGCGTTTTAACAAGCCGAAGCACTGGGAATAAAGGAAATAGACATATAACAATTAAAAATGAGAACATAGAGAAAGTAAACAAATTTAAATACTTGGGAGCATATGTAACAAGCAAAAACGAGGTCACAGAAGAAATAAAAAGTCGCTTAGCATCTGACAACGCATGTCTCTACTCAGTTCAGAAATTTCTAACCTCGCGATTAATATCAAGAAAGTTGAAATTGAAAATATATAGAACGGTTATTTTGCCGGTAATACTTTACGCTTGGGAAAGTTGGAGTACGAGCCTAGCAGGTGAACATAGATTACGAGTGTTTAAAAATAAGGTCTTGAGAAAGATATACGGGACAAGACGGCATGAAATGACTGGGGAATGAAGGAGACTTCATAATGAAAAACTTCACGGATTTTACGACTCACCAGATATAATAAAAGTAATGAAATCCGACGACTAAAAGTGGGCAGGCCATGTAGCTCGAGTTGGAGCAAATCGAAGATTATATTCCATCGTGGTTGGAAAGCCGGAGGAAAAGAGATCGTAGGTAAGACCGAGACGACGTTGGGAGAATAATATTAGAAGGGATCTTCGAGAAATAGATGTTTGTGTTGAAAACTGGCTTGATCTTGTTCAGGATCCTGTGGCGAACGTTTGATACTGCGGCGATTAATTTGCGAGTTCCATAAGCCATAGAGTAAGTTAGTAAGTAAGCAATTGACCTTGGTTTTAAATAACTTGTTTGCATTAGCATAGAACAAGAAAGAACAAACAAATTATAAACTCAAGGTAAACTGATTTAAAAGGAGTGTGAGAAACTGGAATAACCAAAGTGAGGGATCTCCTCACATGAATGTCATCATTTGAGTTTTTTCATGGAAGCAAGGAAGGAAAAATTTGACGTTTGAAATGATGAAGTTTGAAACTCCCAAGTAGGTCGCACTTTGACTATATGGTAGTTGTATTCCAGAAAGGAAATTGAATGCTGTGGATTGAGACGACGTTTTGTGAAATGTACCACTGTTGTTTTGTCAGGGTTAGTTTTAAGCGCCACTTGGTTGACCAGTTGTCCATTAAATTTAAGTGTTCTTGAGCGTATCGTAATGCAAAATTGATGTGATGTGATGATGCAAATATGGCTATATCATCGGCGAAAGTTGCTATTTTAGTGTGTGGATGCGTAGGTACGTCAGCAGTGTATAGATTATATAGTATGGATGCCTAAACAGAACCTTGCGGTACACCTGATTCAGTGGGATACTCCTGAGATGATTTTCCTTGAAAAGAAACGAAGAATGATCTGTGATTTAAGTATGATTGTATTATCCTTACATATTGATGCGGAAAGCCTTGTTGTTCAAGTTTGTATAACAGTCCTTTGTGCCACACTTTATCAAAGGCTTTGGAGGTGTCATGAAAAGTGTCGAAGGTATGGCTTCTCCTATTGAATTGGAGGGTAATCTCTTCAACAGTGCGGACTAATTGAGCAACTGCGTCGAACTGTGGTCTGAAACCAAACTGATGTGATGGAAAAAGATTGTGATCCTGTACAAATTTGTATAGTCGGTCTTTGAGTAGCATTTCAAATAATTTGCTGATGACTGACAAGAGACTTATTGGTCGATGATTTTGCGGGTATAAAAGATCTTTACCAACTTTAGGTATCATAATGACTTTAGCTATTTTCCATTGAGGTGGAAAGTGGCTATATTGCAGCATAGCATTTAAAACACGAGTCAGAAGGACTAACATCTTACGAGGAATGCGTTTTAGTGCCATCGCAGAAATTTTGTCAAGACCAGCTGCACTTCCACCACGCATTTTCCGAAGAGTGCGTTGAACTTCTCCGGGAGTAATTAGAGATGCCAGATCAAAATGTTGATTTAATTGGGTGCGATTTAGATGTTGATGAACCAGTCGTAAGGCTCTTCATCGTAAGGCTCAGGATTTAGATTGAACTGACTTTGGAGTTGGACTGCAAAAGCTTCTGCTTTATCTAAATTTTTATAAACTAGGTGTCCAGCTCCATGAAGCGGTCTATTTGATGTAGATCTATCCAATTTTGTAAGTGTTTGGAAAATGTCCAGAATTCATGATTAGGGTGCGTCAGAGTTTGTAATTTATTGGACCAGTGCTGGTATACGTGTCGTTGTAATCTTTTACGTATTCGCTTTTTGAGATTGTTCCAAATTGTTTTGAATTGCGGATGTCTGGTCTGTTGCCATTTGCATCGGGCCCAACGTTTCATTAATATTAATATATACGTACGCAGGTCTTCTGGAGTTTTTTCATGTCGGTCGAATACCTTTCTATCTGAGCTGGTAGTTAAATATAGTGCAGATTTGATATTTGCTGTAATGAGATCTACTGCTTGATTTATGTCATCCGGTGAGGTTGGCAGATTAATGGCAGATTGCAATCGGTGGTGCGCACTAGCATTGTTGTATAATAATCCCAATACATAGTGTGTATGTAAACCAGGACATGAGAATCAGGTGAATGTAAATGATGAATACATAAGCAAACAGGTATATGATCAGATTCCAGAGCAAGAATTGCATACGGTCCCTCAGTAATTTGTATTACCTTGACAAGGGCTATATCCAAAATGTCTGGTCGACCACCATTTCTAGGAAAGAACGTTGGTTCAGTAGTCGAAACAGGGTAGACATCTAAAGTCGGTAAGGCTTCGTAGAGAATTGTTCCGGAGTTGTTTCGTATCCGTGAATTCCAGAGCTGGTGTTTACAGTTTATATCTCCTGCAAGAATTACATGCTGACCAAGTGCGCTAAGATTTCGAATGTCGGCTGGAATTAATGGAATATCTGGAGGTTTGTAGATTGCAATTAATATTATCTGGAAAGTTTGTGTGAATAGTCTAATACCAGTGTCTTCAATTGATTGTAGTGGAGGGAGAGTACTTTGCTGTGCTGGAAGATGATTTTTAAAAAGAACAGCATTACCACCTTTTCTTCCTGGGTGATCAGTTCGAATAATTGAATAATTTGAAATTTTGAAGGTATGACGTGCTTTTAAATGACTTTCGTTTAAAAGTAATATATCTATTTGTTGTTTCTTTAAGAAATATTTGAGTTCTTGTTTTTGTTCGAAGACACCATCCGCATTCCAAAAAGATACTTGTAACTGTCTTGATATCTTAGGTTTATTGAGATCCATCATCAAGGGCACTGAAAATTATTTCAGCAATGATTGCAAGTTTGTTATATTGATCTTCAGCACTCTGTATTCGATCTAATCCTTGATGTATTCTGGTAAATATGTGCATGATGTTTAGTCCTTGAAATACTTCTTTTATAATTTGAAAAAAAAAAACATCTCTAATGGAGGCACCCATACCTGTGGTAGTATTAGTTGTAGTGTTTTTCTCTTTAGAAGGATGTGACTTTTGATCTACTTGTTTTGTTGTTGCTATAGAATTGTACACAGTCTTGTTTTTATTATCTGATATGGGATTTGCATATGTCGATTGTTGTTTATTGTTATTACTGGAAGATGTCATTTACTTTAGTATTTGAACTAAGAGTTTGTTTCGCTGGCTTAACTTGCTCATTTTTCTTATTAGCCCTACGTTGATCAAGAGCATTTTCAAGTACTTTGCACCCTCTATAGTTGGCAGGGTGGTCTCCATGGCAGTTAGCACAACGCGCTGGAGTATCTCTGGTTTTTTGACATTCACTGGTCAGATGAGCAGCACCGCATTTGACACATTTGGGATCACAAAAGCAAGTTTTCATGGAGTGTCCAACCTTTTGGCAACGAAAAAACTGAAGAAGTTCAGGAGGACGATATGGCTCGACTGCGACCCGGTAACTTAAGAGATATTCCATTTTGAAAATGTTTTGATTATCATTTCTTTTTTGCAATGTGACTAGGAATAGCGGATGTAAAACTTTCTCCCTGGTATCCTTGTCTCGCCCATACATTTATGCAACTTCGATAGCTGGCAAGTTCTGGTCCTTTAAATCCTCTAAGATATCTTTAGGTGCGTGTCAATTGGTAGTTTACGTAGGACAACTTTGAAACGTCTATCTTTTTTAGATAACTGTGGCGAATTGATAGTTCTGCTGGGTACAGTATGTTTTGAGTTTGTCATAATCAGTATATGAAGTGTTCTGAAAACGGACATGTTGTTGGGTGTGAGAGATGCGAGGTTGTATTCGGCAGACGGCAGCAAGAGTGCGAGAGAATTGAAATGTATTGGTTACTCCATACACGTAAATTGGTGGAGGCTTCGAGCTCTTGATATGCTGTGTGGCTTGATATAGATTGTCATCATCATCATCCTCATTTTGACTCAATGACTCAAAATGATTCTTAGTCTCAATATGTGTACTTTTACCTTTAGTTTGATGTATTTTAGCTGTTTTGGTAGGAGGTATCCAATCATCTGAGTCAATGTCGACATCATGTTCAGGTGCTCCTTCAGACAAAGATTCTTGGTCATCATCGGATTTCCACTCTACAGCTTCATCTGTCTGTAACGTAATCTTGTCATATTCATTTGCTGTATGTTTAGAATTGATATTTTGGGTAGGAGCCTGACCGGCGGCCAGCTCAGGAAATTGTTTAACTGAAGCAATATTTGGCACATCATTCCTGGTAACCTTAGTCAGATCCTGTAAAGAAATGGAGCGACGAGGATCTTGATATGAGAATGACTAGTTGGCTCTGTAAAGTGGGAGTGGGTGTTAGAGGTTTGAGGTAAGGAATTACCCATTTGATGTTGTTTACTGAATTTAGTCAGCCCTTGATTGATACCAGAAGCATTTCGTGAGAAATCTGGAACTTTGCGAGGACGTTTAGTCTTTTGAGAGACAGAAGAATGACTGCCGCCCATGGGAAGCGACGATTTGGAAGAACCTGGAGTGGGAGGGGCCGACATGTCTCAGCCGCTGCCAAGACCAATGCTGGTTAGAGCCAGGTGGCCCTGCATGTGTGTGCTCGAGTGTTTATAAAGTATTTGACGTACTGGCAACATTAAATAGAAAGGAAAGAACAATCCTTGTTGAAATCGTATGATAGCGCATTAAACTATCAATGCATATTGTTGGAACGCACCAATTGTGTTTTTGAATCTGAACCTACGTATGTTTGAGTAACAGAAATATATCTTAAGTATTCACCAACCTTGGATTTCAACGGATCATTCATACGGCTCTCTACTTTCGCTTTACTACTTCCTACTGAATATAAATAACAAAAATATCTACGCTATACATTTGATTATAATATATTTTTGTTCTTTGATTATAATATATTTTGCTTCCGGTTCTTGAAGGCATATATTGTATAAATTCATGAAAGCAAAGTTAAAACTAATGTTAATGTTTTAATTACCTAAGCTTTATCTAACGTGAACTAACCAAACCTAAGTTAACATATCAGAAAATTACCGGTACTATGTATTTATTATTTTATTTTTTTTAAATATAAAAGTAGGTTAAGTGGTTTCGGACCATCACATTTTCTTTTTATTTTAAAATATTGCCAACTTGAAGATGAAATATATAATTAAAACTTATTATTGCACAATTGTTACAGGTACAAGAAACATTGATGGCATGCACAAGAAAGCTAACTAATATAAATATGTCTCAATTACTTGATTTCTAATGTCTCAATTTCCTTATTTTTAATGTTATTTTTTGTTAATTCATAGAGACATTCTTCCTGTGGAAAGTCTAGTAGTGTCATTAATAATGTTGGGTGAGGGATGGCATAACTACCATCACATGTAGTGATACCATCAGTGAAACGAATGGAAGTAACAAAGATAAAAGATATGAATGTAAAAGTTCGATAATCTCTAAGATTAGCTACAATACTGGGATTTGATTAAGTTCAACAAGATAATATTACATAGGTAGATCGTGCTCAATATATCACTGGTCTACATAAAATATTTTGTACAAAAATGCATATTTATACCAATATTGTAGAACCGCAACTGGTAGGTGATACTATTACTCAGTTATTATGCATAGTGAATACAAATTCATACGATAATAATATACAAATATATGGAAATCCTTTTTATGTCCTTTGACAGAGAAAACAGTTTGATCAAATACTAATAGATATAGAAATAGTAGCGGTAAGAATCTCTCCAACATGAACTAACCAAACCTAGGTTAACATATTGGAAAATTACCATGAATTTAGTAAATATTTCTTACTAATAAAAACGAGCCAGTTAAGTGATCTTGAACCATCGCACATTTTCCTTAAAGATTCAGTCATAGCCAACTAGAAGACGAATTTTTAATTTGGATTCGTTATTGCACAAATTGTAACAGGTAGATATAACATTAATTGTATGCCAGAAAGAAGATAATTAATATGTATGTCTCCACTTCTTGATTCCTTATGTTGTATTCTTTTACTTCGTAGAGACACACTTGCTGCGGAAAATCAAAGTATTGCATTTCTAACGTTTGGTGAGGGATGGCATAACTTCCACCACGCGTTTCCATGGGACTACCGAGCTGCAGAATACGGATTACGGAATAGTTTGACAACGATAGTAATTGACTTCTTTGCTGCTATTGGTTGGGCCTATGACTTGAAGAGCACCACTCCAGAAATGGTAAAGGCTCGTGTTCAGAAAACGGGAGATGGAAGCCATCCTGTGTGGGGCTGGGGAGACAAGGATATCCCACAGAAAGAATGGGATAAATTGAAATTATATTAAGATGGCACTATTCAAGGATGATAAGATCATCAGTAACATAGCCTGACTTAAATGTGTGATCTAAGCTGCTTATAAAATTAAGTTTATGTGGGTGTTGTGTCTAAACCACATGTTAGAAAAATGTTTCAAATATATGAATATGAAGTTTTTAGTTAGTTTTTTTTTTACCCATATTTTGTGTATCTGAATGTTAACATTTAATACGTAAGTGGAATATGTCTCCGAAGACTAGTTTCAGTAATCGGTGTATTTCGAAAGGGCACACTATTTCTAGTATTGTATAACACGAACTCACAAGGAAGGATCATGGTGGTTGTCGCACAAATCCATTGCAAAGATAGCGACTCTGATAGAGTATGATGAGACATTGAGATCACAAAATTTTAAGGTGCTATGGACAATAGGGAGAGGAGCTAGGGGGCCTGGAAGTTGAAGTAAAAAATATTATATAATGGGCAGCATGCAACTTGAAACTGAATATCTTGAAAATGGTTAGAGCATTCGGATCGAAACTTTAGGAACTTAATAATGAAAGTAATAACGAAATGCAGAAACAATGTTGCCATCCGTGAAGCAGTGTTGCCAACTCACAATAAAATATATTTTCTTGAAATGACACTATATATTAATTAATACAAAATATAAAAGTACTAATAAGAAAGAAAAATATAGAAAAGTCTGGCGACGCAGTGTATCAAACTATGGACACTATATGCAAAACTGCGGTATGTGCTTCATCATTACTAGAGGGTACGAAATATGCAATAAACCGATGTAGTGCCATTTGAAATATATCAACTTTATAATAGGTTGGCAACATTGTCACCCGATGACATCGCGTTTGGGCTTCTGACATTCATCTTCTTGACAAATAAATTCCTCCAAAACGAAAACTATGAATAATGTCGCCACATGTGAAGCAGTGTTGCCAACTTATAACAATAAATTTACTGTAAATATAACTATATAAATATATCAGTTAATATACATTGCAAACGTACTCGTAGGAAAGAACAAAATAGCAGTCAGGCGTTAAGTGCTGCATACTTTCGGAGATACACGTGCTGACCATGGCCAACCTATGTAATTGATATCTCGACACACCTCTAGAAAATGATGCACTGAATGCGCAACAAACAGAATCTAATAAGCAGTGTTGCCAAGTACAAAACGGCACAGTACACATCTGTTCTAGTGGACATGAAAATCAAGGACTAAAGAGTGGTCAACCCACCAGGGAGTACGCCACACGAACACCCTCCCTAGAGTTGGGCTACACCCCCTAAGGAAAATCACTGAACACCCACTCTTAAAGTGGGTGTTCTTCCTCGACAATCTGTCGTGATAATTCCTGGAATATCGATTTACAAAGACTACAGTTATTGTAACACAAATTCAAGTTGGTAGCAGTTTTGCATTTATTCTATAGAAATGACTTCTGTTGGGCTACTCCTTTCTTGTCTCCTCACAAAACTCAATGATCTCCTAACAAAAATGATGAATAGCACCATAAACATCCCCGAAAACAGACACCCGTTTGCTGACTGCTCCCTGCTGTGCTAGGGTGCAAGGATGCTAGACTCACTTCAGGTACAATTCATCATTCTCTATTAAAGTGGTTTTGTCGATTGTATGTGCAAAGTGATAAGGCGGAACTTCTCACAATGAAGAGAAATATTACTGAAACAAAGAACTAAGTTCAGTCTGATGTACAAATCCATTTATTTTTCTAATTAAGCGTGATCTATGTTTCACCACTAAAACAAATGGTAATAGAAGGTAACAACGATTACAACTTCCTAAACAATAATTCTTTGTCCACCGTAAATTCCAAATGCTAGGAACAGTGGGAATGCAACCAAAGTGATGTGATCTTTAATAAACGTATGAAATGTAAAATTGCTTTAATCGAGTTAAGAGTATTGATTTGTACAACCAAACTAAATCTATTTACACAAATTATACGAACATATAGCCTCCATGTGTGTCAAAATTCTCGTTATCAGAGTTTTCACTTGAAGGGTCCAGGGGGAAAACGATGATGGTCCACCATTGGTAGTTTTGCAGAAAATGAAAATAAAGTCATGACACTCATCACTTATGTATCACCTGTATATTTCTGCGTGTTTATTGAATGACTGCCATCGTTTTTATCCTATTAGCACATGGCATAGCAAACGTACAAGGTTGAGCTAAGAATAGCATTAATATCTTCAAAATAAAACGAGAATTGGGCCGTCATCGTTTTTCCCATGGACCCTTCATTTGGAATTACCGCTGTAAACAATGAAACGTTTATTTGTAATTCATCGTAGTAAAAATGAGTAATATCCATCTGTTTAATCTAAAGTTTATTTCAATACCCAATCAGGGCTTCATAGATTTCATTTCACGGTACTACATCGAGGCTAAGTTTTCAGTCTCGTGCTTAGACCGTCTTTATGCCGTAGGCTTTACTCGGTTGCTATTTTTGGATCTGTGTGTCAATGTGCATCTGGGGGCTCAGCCTATTTCAAGTACCAATAAATAACATAATTAGGCTGTAGCCAATGTTTACCATTCCAAATAAAGGTATGAAAAAGTTGGGAAAGTTGTTGCAAAAATGTTGGCGTAGGCTATAAGATAGTAAACCTAAAACAACTTCGATCCAACAAATTGGTTAAGTAAAATACAGCGGCCGCGATACGAAAGATGAGGGAAGAGTCTATTCCATCGAGTAGTCAATTTGGTATTCTCTGTTAAAAGTAAGTTCCAATTACGATTTTCCCAAGCAGGAGAATGACCCAAGTAAATACCAAGAAATTTAGCGCCGTCATTGGCCCACTTGAAAGTCAGTGGGGAATCAGAACGAGATTTCCAAGAACTGTCCAGAAGATCTGTCCACATTGAGAACAGCTCCCGATATTTGACCGTATACATCAAATGCAGACATAAGGGCTGGAAATCCTTCATTCTTTGCAATAAGAAAATTCACATAATCAGCATATGAGGAAGAAACAATAGGCACTTGATTGACATGGAAAGCATACGGGGAAAGTCGGAAAAAAGAAAATCGTAAGAACGGATCAATTATGAGAGAAAATAATGAGGCAGACAGGGAATCTCTGTGCCGAAGTCCACGACAGACAGGAAAAGGGGCAGTAAGATTAGAGCCAATACATACCAAACTTTGAGCACCAGTATATAAAAGAGAAAAATAACGCCGAAAGACAGGGCCAAAACCGTAAGAGGACAAAACCTGATAAATATAGGAATGGTTAACAAAATCAAAAGCTTTCTTCTGATCGAGGAAAGCTATAGCAAGAGGAAGATTATGTTTGTTAGCCAAAGCAATACATTCGCGAAGAAGATGGAGACTATGAAAAATGGAGCGACCCGGGACAGCATAGGATTGCTGATCAGATATTATCTCGGGAAGAAGTCGAGTAAGACTATTGACTATAACCTTGCCAAATAGTTTGTAATCAACGTTTAAAAGGGAGATAGGCCGCCAATTGCTTATATTGAGACCATCTCCTGCCTTAGGGAGCAAAACAATAACAGCCCGCCTCATGGAGACAGGTAAACACCCTTATGAATAATGGAAGTGAGAACTTTATGAACAAAAGGACCTAAAATAGACCAAAACTTTTTGAAAAACTCAGGGCGCAAACCATCCAAGCCACACGCTTTTCCAGATCGAAGTTGTGAAACTGCTGTCGATAATTCCGGCAGTGTGATGTCCTCATCACAAGTTCTTTGATCATCAGCGGCAAGTTGGGGCAAGTTAGACCAAAACTCGGGAGCGTTAACTGCGTGATCGTTTGAGGTATATATCTTGGCAAAATACTGACGGATTTCATGCCTGATTACAGTAGGATCAGTAGCAACTACATCATTAATTCGGAGCATTAATATCATTGTAAGCACGTTGTTTCTTAAACTCCCGGTAAAATTCTCGTGAGGGACGATTATAGTAATTGTATATGGTATATTTTTCTTGAAAGTAGAAGTCAGAAGCAGATTGAGCACTGAAAAGTTTTAACTTATCACAAACATCATGATAAACATCGGCGTCTTCTGTTGTGTGCACACCAGAACGAAGAAGGTCTTCTCGTTGCGCAAGAAGAGCACGCCGATGCTCTCGCTGTTCAAGTCGTGAAGCACATTCTCATCGGTGAGCAGTAACTTGCACCTCAGACTTAAAGTCTTCCCACAGTCCGACAACATTGTCAGTATTAACACATAATAGATGATAATAATTTATTAATACTTTCACACTATCACAGAAACCAGAATGTTGGAGTAGAAAGGTAGGTAACTTCCAATAGGGAGAACGAAAAGAATCACGATGGAATGTCAAATCGCACTGAACAGCTTCATGGTAAGCAAACGAAAAAAATGACTGACATCGCTAACAAAGCGCAAACTTAGTTGGTTGCAGTATGTGCGATCAAGCCTACTCATAGGGGAATTTTGTTGCGATCCACAATAAGTGAAATGAGAATGAGTAGGGTGAAACTGTCGCCAAATATCAATAACATCAAACTTATCACATAATTTGCATAAAGTTTCGGCCAAGCGTGGTTTGGTTTCAAGACAATTTCTCGGTCAAAAGGGTCTAATGTGCAATTAAAATCCCCACAGAGAAAAATATCAACATGGAAGTGGTGCTCGTCCAGGTATGTTTGGAGCGTACGTACTAGATATAATCCTTCTTCTTCATGTTGGGGCATGTACACATTGATGAGGAGAAAATTATAAGTGTAACTCGCAACAGTTGAAGACGTCCAGGAATTAATATAATATGATCTTCAGCATTCCAAGAGGAAAGTAAAGAATCATGAATCAAGATGGCAATACCTGTAAGTTTGTTAGCCGAATGGTTTAAGTAGACATTCTATTGTGGAAGGCGAAGAGTGTTCGAAATATGTAAGTTCGCTTCTTGAATACAAATAAGATGAGCATGGCATTGCTGCAGATTCTGCGCCGAAGATTTAGATCAACATTCGACATCTGATCACTAAGAAGGGCACCTAGTCCATTTACATCATCGGTATATTGTTTAATAATGGGAAGAATTTTCTTGAAACTTTTACTTTTCTGTAAAAAGTCATTCAGTGCAGCGGATGTCCAATTCAAAGGATCGGGTGGAAACGCAGATAAATTTGGATCATTGGGAAGTTCATCTAAGTCATGAACAAAGGAGATTTGCGAGCAGAGGGATTGAGAGTCACTAATATCACGTTGCGGTCGTTTAAGAGAAGATGCTAAATCATCTGTCTGTTGTTACGTTTTCCGCCCAGAGAGTGTGGTATTTATGTGGATATTTCTTCCAGTGATTCTTCTGTAGTGCGGGTAGTCAGCGTTTCAGGTATGAAAGGTTGTTGGGCATCTGGATTAGAGTTAGAAAAAGTAGCTTGTGCACAAGTTGCGGAAGCAACATGGTCTTGAATTTCATGTGGTTCGTCAAAATGAACAGCTAGGATCGGTCCGGAGGCAACTGGCAAAGGAGGAGGAGGAGGAATAGCACTGGTGGTAGTAGGCACGGTAAAATTTATTTCAGGACCGGTACTGTTGGCCGCCACTGTACTGGCAGATTCGGAAGGAGAGGGTGGGGTGATGGAGCGTTGAATAACTCGTGATGTAAGAGTCACCATATTGAGAGTAGCACTGGTATCTGGCACTTTTGTCACATGACGAGGAGTGTGAGGATGGGGGACCGTGGGAAAATTAGCATCATTTAGAGCAAGTCGTTCGGCATATTTCTTTGGACAGAGTCGTGACATATGTCCACTCCCTCCACATTCAAAACATTTCATATTATCACGAGAGAGGTACATTGTATAGTTAGTATTGTCGTAAGCGATAGGAAGAGAGGTGGGAACCGTTTCTGGTTTGGTAAACAACATAAACACAAGTCTACGAAATGAATGAATATGAGCAAGTTCTGGATGTTGGATGCCGATCTCAAGTGGACGAATCGGAGAGACGAGTGTACGAAAGGGTTGTAATGCCTGGGTGATGACCTCATTCGGTATGTCGGGGACAACATTCGATAGCACCACCTTCGTTGCAGCTTGAACATAACGTCTGATCGGAATAAAGGTGTCTTTCACTGTGATTCCACCATCACTTAACACTTTCTGGAAAATGGGTTCAGTTTTAATATACACACACACTCCTCCCCCGCTGATTTTCGAAGCATGAGTTATATTCAATGGGCCTGTGACCTTAGCAAGAGAGACCAGATAAGCATCGAGCGTTAGTGTAGGTAAGGAGTCAATAATGATAGCCAATTTCTTGTTGCCACTCGAGGCTGAAACATTAGCGGAGGAGGGGAAGGTGGGCGCTGAAGATGACTGACGTAAGGCTGCACTATATGATGAAGCACCAGTATTGCCTGAGGCAGTAGATGGAGGTGGAAGAACAGTTTGTTTCACGGAAGAAGTTGCGATCGTATTTTGTTCCATGGCTGTGGTTGAACGGTAGAGAGGAAAAAATGAAAACTCAAAAATAAAGTTATTGTATTAGTTGTTCACAAACAACTAATTACAAGTACACCAAATGGTAACTATATTATTCACACACCACTAGTACACTAAGTGATTAGTCAATACACACGGTAACACACTTAACTACGTGAATTCTTGGAGAGCGATATGTAAACACCAGTCGCTCCTATGACGTCACGATAGAT
>JAGDQP010027238.1:929-25176 GCA_022664845.1 Lepisma saccharinum
GGTGCAATTTCCAAAATTTTGGTACCGTCGTGTTTGTCTCGTCACACACTACAAGAATCAAGCAAAATAAACTGGGGCCCGGTCTGCTCCCTCTCTTCGATTTCAGAACTTGAACTACAAAATTACCCAAATTACCCATGTTCCCCCGGTGCAATTTCCAAAATTTTGGTACCGTCGTGTTTGTCTCGTCACACACTACAAGAATCAAGAAAAAAAATTGGGGCCCGGTTTGCTTCCCTCTAACCAAAGATTTTAGTTAATAGCCAATGAATAGTTTCAGTCTTTAGGTTCATCATAATTCAATAAATTGATGCATTAAAACTCGCAACAATGTGAACATCTTTGCCTGATTGTTCCAAGCTGAATTTTGAACCAAGAACAGTGTAGGTTGGGTACAAAATTCAGGTTCCTTAAACCCCATTTCCCTTAAAGCTTTTATCGGTAGACAATTAAAACAATTCGGAAATATATGTTGATATTCGAAGCAGAATACGGTACTAATGAAGTTCATATAAAAAAATAATGGTTTCTTACAAGAAGACCGTCAATGAGATCATACCGAAACTCACAATGGAATTTTGCTGGGGAATCTACGTTCTCTGAAAAGACCACACAAAAAAATTGCTGTTCAATTTAGCCGCAAGGTACCGAGATAGGAGCTCAAACATTGGTGAGACGTGTCCAAAAGTGTAGTTTTTTATTATTCAATCAAGAGAAGTCACTTCTGCTTCACATTCGTCCTGGAGTGAAACACTGTCAAGTTGTAGTGTCACGTTCCACACAACAGTACTCTTCGCCACGGATGTATTTAGGGATGTCTGTACCTCGCGATGTTCATATCTTTTTGTAAAATTCATGTAAATTTGTCTATTTTACCAAAAATAGAAAAACAATCGGAGGGACGAGACCTCCTAAATACGTCTCTGGCGGAGAATGGTGACGCTTCAACTCGGCAGTGTTTCACTCCAGGACAAAGGTGAAACAGAAGTGACTTCTGTTAATTGAATGATAAAAAATACACTTTCTTTTGGACACGTCTCACCAACGTTGCAGTCCCTATTTCAGTACCTTGCAGTTAAATTGGGCATCTCTTTGTTTATTCCCTCTCTGTAGGACGTAGATTCTAGCAAACTTTCAGAGTAATCTTCTTGTTAGTAATATTGCTCGTCAAGCGATTAATTATATAGGTAAGTTAACCGTAATTAATTTAAATTTTATTTTTTAAAAAAATACGTAAAGAACAAGTAACGTAATCTATACGTTTCAATGGATTAATGTTAAAAATTAAAAACAACTCGTACAAGTTATATTCAATCATATTGATGAATAAAAGTCAAAGATGTATAAGCCTTTTATTATTCGAGAAATAAATATTTTTACTTAGATTCCTTATAATACTGTATATTCCACAAATGGTTTTCGATATTTCAATATATGGAATCTACGATGTCTCATGTGAAGTTAAACTTTTAACCACCTTTTCCCTAAACCAGATATGAATGTGTATTTTTCGTATTTATATTTTAAATTGATTTGACGCTGCGACAATGCTAAGAAATGCATAAATTGATATTCTATTTTCTATTATGCGATTAAATGCTTGCTGAGAGACGTTTGGGTACATCAATCACCAATACTGTTCTTTCTTTTTTTTTATTTAAACATTTCGTCTGAAAGACAAGTTTGAAACATTTAGCTCATCCGAAAATAAAAAATGTCTCGCTTTTAATTTCATTTGGTCGGTCTATTCGACTATTTGTCACACAGGCTAGAGCCTCAGTCAAATTAGATCGAGAGATTTTGGTTCAGCAATATGGACTTATATTCGCTTTTTTAATCTGATTACTAAAACTGGCAAAATTGTTTTCATTTGACTAACTTGCACCTTTTCTAAGAATTCACTGTATATAGTTCTTCAACCAATGCGGATAGAGAGAAACCGATTTCGAATTTGAGTTCAGGGACCTCAAAGTATAGGCTCGCTTTAGAGCTTGTAAGTTTAAAGCTGGCAGGTCCTTTTCCATTTGCTTAACTTTATCCTGTTAAAGAGTTCACGGTCGTTCTACGAGACAGACTTCAATCAGGTTGCCAATCTCCAAGATAATTTGTTTGAACATGGGGTTCGTCATATTATGTCGTCTATTATCTGCTCCAAATGTACGATAAATTTAGAAAATATTATTTTTTTATGAATGAAATTTTAAAAAATAGACAGAATAATATGACTCGCTTTTATTTTTGTCTACTGCTGAAATAACAGTTTTATTTTTCACGTGTTTCTTTTCTCGGTGACTGTATAATGAAGAACTACACAGACTGCATGACTCACCCGTTATAAAATTAATGAAATCGCGACGACTAAAGTGGGCAGGCCATGTAGCTCAGATAGGGGAAGAACGAAGATAGCGGAGGGAAAGAGACAGTTGGTAAGACCAAAACATCGTTGGGAGGACAATATTAGAACGGATCTTCAAGTAATAGGTGTTAGTGATGGAAACTGACTTGTACTTGACCAAGTAATCCTATGGCGAACGTTTGTTACTGCGGCGATGAACTTGCGAGTTCCGTAAGCCATAGGGCAAGTAAGTAAGAGTTAGACCTAAAAATTAATAAGCCACACAATATGCTGCATTAGGGACAGAAATAAACATTTGTCTATCATTTGCGCATTGCGTAAGTTGGAATTTACTAAAATTTCCAATATAATACGATAACATTAGGTCTATTGTTTCAAAGAGTACGATCCAACCAGCGAAAATGCGATAATTTAGTGTGTGCCTAACATCTTTGGCTGTACTATACTTGCATTGGGAATGGCTGCCATCCCTGACTTCAGATGTTACCGAATCCATCCTAAGAATTTAAATTTTTCGTGCTTAGTTTTATATAATAATTATATATGTGAAGATTGACATGGGAGAGATTTAGAGGCATCACAACTTGGACTGTGCACCTGCAAGCTACCTCGGATTCCAAGCCGAGCATGATTCCGATCCTTCGTATATCCGTCTAGAAGTTACACGCTCTATTAGGACGACGTCCATAGGTCAAAACAAAAGTTATTCTGTTAAAGATGCCGGTGAAATAGGCCATTAAACTCTTTCGCGAAAATTAACCCCATGAGAATCAAAACCGTCATTTGAATAGCTTCAGTTGATGAGAACAAAAGATGGATTTGCTGACAAGAAAAGAAAGAAAAAAGAATGAAACTTGTACGTGTTTCGTTTTGGTTTTAATCACAGTATTTCTGACATGAAACGGTTGTCTGTTAAACTAACTACTACATTTTTGAGGGACAAACAAGTGACATCACCCACCGTTAAAAATACATACAAATGACGTAATAATGTCTAAGAAAAAGGACAAACTTTGTGTACAAGATACAGTTGGGTAGCCATGAGTAAATTTATAACTGTTTGTTTACGTAAGTTTTTCTTTTTGTTACTTTCTACGTCACTTGGATAGATGTCGTTCTTCTAAACATAGTTGATAACAAGTTATTTTCTTATTGTCCTTTTGTTTACCAGAAAAATTAAAGAACAGTTATTTTATACTTTATGGTATGAGTACATTTCCTTATCTTAGCATAATAAATGATATTGTAGAGACCAAACTGTTTCCTTCTAGAGATGAAAATTCACTTACATTTCTACTAAATACGATGTAATAGAATAATTAGTTTACACTTTATATGAAGATTAATTATTAATGTAAAACCTGAAAAGTAGCTACTCTATTAGACATCTGTAAATTCAACAACGGTGAACAAAATCGAATTTCCATAACCTATTTGCGCGTGAAGTCACCAGAGATCTTCTACCATCGAACAAGTAAAGTTACGTGTAGAAACTAGTAGTTCGAGCGAAAACATGTAGAGGGCTTGATAGTAGCGACCTCAGCAGTCCAACTAAGTCAAATATACAAAATCTTCAAAAAATCGCAATAGAAATTTCGATTTGATGCAAAACATGGAAATTAATTTTGGAAAAAAAACATCATCTTTTACCCATCTGTAATTGGTGCCATTAAGAACAAATTTAAGCATATCAAAATTAACAATATTCAAATTAAACCTACATAAACAGCAAAATATCTAGGTTTGAACCTTGTTTATCATCTGGGACCAAACATTAACTTTTAGACAACATATTTAAAATTTACGAAAATTGAATTACGTCCACATACTTCCATGATATCCATATTTTATTCTGAATTTTCATGAAAACTGAAAACCAGATTATAATATTCCATCTTGAGAGCCATAGTTATATACGGATATCAGCACCACACGCAAACTAACATGGAACCCCTACAGAAATTTGAAAGATATTGGATAAGGCCTTCTCAGAAGATGTGGCAAGCAGACAAATAATAAGAATTGTATGACAAGGTTCGAGCGACCTCAATCGGGGACTACATAGAACAAAAGAAATAAACTACATCTTCTCGGTTACTGACAGAAAATTTATCATACTGAACTTACTACAGGAACTGACACACCTACGTAAAAAACACATCATCTCGTACCTACCAAGAATTACCCTTAAAAATCAAACCCAATTAAATACCTCTAAATAGTGCACTAAAGAAAAACGCTTCATCTAAAAACTTCTACGGATATAATCAAGCAAAAAACAATAATGCATTGTTTACATTACTAACATTTTACCATGGTTAACATTAACCAGAGTTTATTTTAGTAATGTAAACGGTAGTTACCGTTAATGCGGGTTTCAAATTTAACTAGGGTTAACTTACGAGGGTTATCTTACAACGTTAGTAAGAAACGGCTGTCTAAACGCAAGTTAGTCATTAGGTACGACTCACTTCGTGAATATTTCTTTCTTTATCGAAATATATAGTATCCTAGTGCTGTGTATCACTTTTGAATTATAAAAGAATGATGGCAAAACTAATCTACAAAATGTTACGCTACAATCAATTCATTTCTGTTCATTTTTTTTTTTTTTTTTTTATAATTTAATCCTCTCCCGTGTAACAAGCAGATTCTTTACTCTACGGAAACCTCTTCCTGTTTCTTTACAGACAATGGTAGAACAAGCACGATAACCAAGTTAAGTTCGGTAGTCTGAACGCAAGTTAGTTTTACCCGTACATCTTACCATCGTAAAATGTTAGTAATCTAAACAAGGCATAAAGCAACTTCCATGAAAATTTCAACTCGACAGAAGACAAAAGGGAAACAGGATTGTTAAACTGGACTCACCCTTACTTGCTCGTAAATCCAAAACATCCCAGCTGAAAAATCAAACAACTTGTTTCTACATTTAATCTACAAATTATGAACAAAATTAATGAGTATTTAACAAAGAAAGAAAGTAGCTTAGTCAAGGGTAAAAGTACCCTTAGCCTCCTCCTAGGTAGGTTAGGATTTAACAGTTTCTACTCTAGTGTGAAGATAATTTAATACAATTTTAAACTAAATAAACCAATAAAACCCCGTTCCCAAAGAAGCACTTTACGCGTTCATGCGAGTAAACCGCAAAAGATATACAGTATATATATATATATATATATATATATATATATATATATATATAGAATATCGTTTCAACACTATTGAGTATTGAAGCTAAATAGTGGTTAAGGCTCGTAATGTTTCTTGTCCCATTCTGTATCGAAATAAAAGCATTTTCCGCTCTGTGTTAGTCTTTATTTACCTGTTTTTCACAAGCTTCAGACCATAGAGTTAGGAAGAAAATAGAGAGCATAGATGACGTCACATGAAGCCAAATTAAGGTTAATCGGCAGCCATCTTGTGTGGCCCCATTAGAGTCCCTCTATACCGAGTACTGTGAGGATTGACTTTTCCGATAGGAGGATGAGTGCACCTCAGAGAGGCAATACTCGGAAAAGTGGGTCTCTAAATATGGGGCCAGTCAATATGGCCGAAATGCCTCGTTCCTTCCATCTCTTGGCTTCATTCCCCTCTCCAACAAAACAGCCTAAGGTTCCCTCTATTTATATTCCTAACTCTATGCTTCAGACAATATAATTTTGCCATCGGTTGTAAATGTTGCATCGCCCTCGATAGACAACTAAATCAATCAAGAATTCGTTGTTTTCACCTTGAGTATCTTTACACAAATCCATACGCTACAAGCTTCAGCCAAGTTCAATATTTAATGCAGAAAGTTCAGACCATTGATCGATCGATCGGTACTGGACTGATCGATGTCATTAGACTTATAATGAATTTATCAAGTTAGGGGGCGTCTGAATTCTTGAAAAAGCGTAATTATTTACATGTCCAAGTATATGCACAGTCCGGAACGTGCATAACTCAAGAATTAATTCATAAATAAGAAAGGGACCGCATAGCGATAACAAACGTGAAATACTGAGAACTGAAAATTTCATCTACATTGGTTTAGACTTGAAGTGGACGATTCAAGTGAAATGTTTGCTCTAGCGTCTGTCTTTCAACACTAACCGATCAGTCCAGTATAGTTATGTACCGCTTGATGGTTCAAACACATATAGAGATTGAGATCAAATCAGTTACTAACAATTTGTTCACACTAAACCAAGATATGTAAAATAACAGGTAGGCCATTCCAAGTGGTTTAGTACTCAATGACTGAATGGCGTGTCATGTCACTTGGAAGATACTGTACCTTAAAACCAGCTTAGCACAAGCGTGATGTCATTATGCTAGGCGCTCGCTGAATTTGTGTACGCTGAATATACCATACCTTACACAGTAAAAAAATAGCTGTGTTAATTCAACACAATGCGGTGTCCCAGCGTGACTACCACTTTTGTGTGTTAAATCAACACAACACACAGTGTTGATTTCGGTACTGGGAGAAAATAATGTTACGGCCGCAGCTAGATTTGAACATGGGTTACTCAGGTAGAAATAGAGCGTGTTACCGACTTCACTAAATCGTCTGACAAAAACAGTACTAGATTGAAACAATATAGAGGATAAAAAAAATCATCCTGAACGTCAAACACAAACAAAGTTACTCTCACGACTTATGCCTTGGTTTAATCACTTTTCCATTGGTCAATTAGGGATCACAGTCCCCATTTATTGAGAATATGTTCCATTTCTATGAAAGCAAGCCCAGCATTTGACATGTTGTTACGATAAGAAAGCAGGAATGCTGTTCAAGTGTTTGGCTGTCGCCATCTTGCTTGCTTTCATAGAAATAGAATATTATCGGGACGGGCGTAAGCCATAGTGCTGTTACCGCCCATAAAATTCATTTTATCATTTAAATATAATATTCTCAACTAATGGGAATTTTGGTTCTCAATTGACAAATAGGAAGTGATTAAACCATGGGATAAGTCGTGCAAGTAACTTAGTTAGTTTTGGGGATTCAGCAACATATATTTGAACCCATACACTGTTTAAATCTAGTGTGTAGTTGTTTAATTCAAATGTTGATCATTAAATATCGTTTGCATCCAGTGTATCTCCTGTCTGACGATTTAGCTAAGTCGGTAAGACGCTCGACTTCTAACTGAGCAACCCATGTTCAAATCTCGCTGAAATCGTAACTTTTTTTTTTCTCCCAGTACCGAAACTAACACCGTGTTTTGTGTTGATTTAACACACAAAAAGTTGTAGTCACGCTGGGACACCGCATTGTGTTGATTTAACACAGCTATTTTTTGCAGTGTAGATATAACACCTTACAATATATTCACATTTCCTACAATGTTCCAGTTCATATACTATACAAGATCTTGTGTAGGTATAATGCATTGCGGCAATAAATATTTATATTTGAATTATGTTTCAATTTCTATAATACATATAATTCTTATTCAAAAATTGTTCATTTCTTTAATTCTGTTCCATAGACATTATAAAATAGATAAGACACTGAACAATATACTTCGCTCAAACTGAATCCACAGAATATTCCCCCTTCTATCATTTACCATCACAGTACTTAGAACTCGTCTCTCCAAGTCCTTTCGAACATCTCAACCACTCTCATCGACGGACGAACAACAGATAGATCTGATCTGTGCAGTTTGGAACTCGTCTCACCGAGACATATCGAACGAAACCTCAATCACCTTCGTAGTGCTAGTAGTTTCTTAGTTACTAGTTCCTGAGCTGAAAGTTGTCAACAGGCTGTTGCTCTTATACCAGACTTGTCTCTCAAAAGTCTCATGGTTCTGTGGAACTTGTTGGTTTTGAGTCTGACCACCAACTTCGGACGGAATTTTGTAAAAGTTTAATTTCGAAACCATCTGTCTACCCATTTCAGTGGTTCACACAAATATAATAAGAGATTATTGCTATTTTAATGTTCGATTGATTAGAATAAGTGAGTTTTGACATTACCTCTGTTACGTTTTTCTTTCTTAAATTTCGTGACTGTCCTTCCCTCTCTCCCCTTCCTTAATATATAAAATCTTTTTTCTCTGCTTCCTAATGCCACCCATCGCTCTTAATTAGTAGCTGTGTGTATTTAAATTCTCTCAGTATCCTCGGTCTGTATATTGTATTATCCAGCCTTTTCTTTCATTCCATTTACGCGAATTCAGGCATCTCTAGAAGTTTCTATCCCGTTTGTTTGTTGCTTTTATTCTACAAGGAAGAGAATAAAAGTGGATGAACTACACCATAAGTAGGAATAATTTGGGTTGTCTAATTGTAAGGTATTGAGAGTTGTGAACTTCAGTTGGGAGTGAACATAAATTATTTGCACATTATCTAACTTGTGAGGGTATTGTAATGAATCAAAGCTATGAATTACTGCAGTTAAAATGTAGTCGTCTTGATAATGCACGTCTTTTACATACACAATATTTTATAATAAAATACATTTTTATCAAATTTTGGTTTTCTAGCACAAGAAAAGATCTAACAACAAACAATCAAGCACATCATTGGTCATTATTTACAAGAAATTGTTGTTCACCGTTTATTTCAAAGGGAAAAGGAAAAAAACTTTCTACAAGAGTTTATTTAAGTTACAACTTAACATTAACTGTATGATTACAGATAATAATAACAAATAAACATACCTTTCCACGTGTGTACCATTTATCATAGTGTTGTGTTCGTATTTATGTTCATTTCATCAGTGAGAACGAATAGTAGCCATTCTTAATTTAAAATAAAACGACATCTACATCTCTCATGTAGAGCCATATGAGTAAAAATATCAGGAAATAATATTTCCATCTTGTTAATCTAACGCTTCTGTATTTTACGAGTGTTATTAAGAATTTCGATCATGATTATTATAATCATTTAAAAATAAAGACTGCTTAGAAAATATAAACAGAGGGAAGAGGTAATAGGTCAACATCCTTAAGCATGTGTGTGGGGGCGGGGGATTATTTTTGATAGTCCGCAATGTTCTCGTGTAACCAGTGCTGAAGTTGAGTCGGAACGTACCGGAACTAGGTTCCGGCATAATTAAAATTCAGCATCGAGAGTACTAGCATAAATTCACAAAAGACGCAATAATTAATCCAATGTTCTCGGGATTGCTGCCTGAGTAGATTTTGCTGGACAGCGGTAATGGTAATGCAAGCTTAGTTTTCCAGGAAAATCTATTCAGGCAGCAACCCCGAGAAGATTAGATTAACAAATAGATACCAGCAGAATTTCATGAACGCCATAAAGAAGCAACAATCTCGGAAGTGTTTTCGAAAAATATTTTGAAAATAAGTTTAATCTGAACTGTTAGTAGCAACTTGTATTCTTGTCATAACAATTAAAAATAACTATATCATACATTTGTTTCTAAATAATGATGATTTCCCACTAACGACCATTCTTAATTTGCTGTTGGCCATCCATTATTATGACGCTCTTATATCATATCCTTCAGTTTAAAAATTACTTTGATTATCCATTTTGCTATTGTAAAGTTAAGTAAAAATGCCTTTTTTTAAATAAATTTATGGGTTTAGAATTTCAGTCTTTGGCTTGGGCTGCCAATTGCTCCGGATTCACCGGAACTGGCCAGGAATAACCCGCAGGGTGTGGGGTATGTGCAAGGGGGTCGCGATGGAGGGGGTTGTATTAAATAGCCTAATAAAGGTTTCAATACACATAAAGTGAAACGAAATCGCTTATTATCAACAAATAAATAGTTTTAGGAGTTGCTGGCTAGAAGGCATAGTTTGAGAAACGCTGCTCTACAGTGTTCCCTTCCGAAGATAAGTTAACGAAGCTTTGATTCCTACTAACTCCCATAATTTTAGAATTTTCTTATGTTTATCATCATTCCGAATTATTTTAATATTCTACAATACCTCTCCATCTTGAAGTTTTTTTCTGATTCTGCGAATAGTCCTTCATCTCCGCTTATTTAATGATCTTTATTCTTCCTCCTATTATTATAAATCTTTTCTTTAAGCTTTTTGTCTTAAGCTTTTAGCATAAAGTGTTGGTGAATAATAACAACAAGTGACTCTCAAAACCTTCATTAGTAAATTCCTATCAACTTTGTCGAGTGTCTTTTCCCAGTCAAGGAAACAAATAGGCTATATATATATATACTGTTCACTTCTAATTTTCGTTCTCCCATCATCCTCAGACATCCGATTGCGTCTTTTGTCAACTTACCTGCAAGTTTGCACTTACCAGTTGGCAGGGTTGAAATGTTTAAAAGAAAATGTTTTAAACAAATGTTTAAACGTGTTTTAAACAAAGGCGATTGTTTTAAACATTTTGTCTAAAACATTTTGAACATTTGTTTTAAACGATGTTTTTTAGCCGTGTTTAAAACATGTTAATTTTATTTTTTTAATTTTTATATGAAAGTATCATATTATTTTTAAGAGTACGAAAGGGTGCGTTTTTACCAGTAAAATGTATGCAATTTATCCCCAGTGAAAGCTAGTTTCCTAAATAATCTGTATTATGGCGCCGCAAGACTACAGATGGAGACATAAAATGCGTAGTTTCGATTTATCCTTTATCGGTTGGCTGCTAGAAGCTGGAGATATTAATTCGCTCTTTATTTTTTATTTACTGTCAGAAACTGCCAGGAAAACAAAAACTTCAAGGCCACGTATTTGCGTCTATGATTACATTGCTCTATCTCTTTTCTTATGTTTATGAGGAAAGGGACAGTAGTGAGTAACTGTTTAGATTTGATAATGATTTCTAATTCGGTGCTTGGAGTTTATGCCGGGTGCTAGAGCTTATTAGGTACTTGTAGTGTTGTAAATAAAAAAAACAGTTCTTTTTTAACTCCCGTTTTTTTTTTAAAAAAAAAAACATGAGCCTTTGCCTTTTCTAAATTTCGTTTTTTTTTCAACGCAGCAATTTGTAATAATGTCTATAAGCAAAAATTACTTTCATATAGGTAATTAAGAAGTAATATAAGATAATTTAACCCTAGATTACAAATATTTTTTTTATTTTGTGATATATTCCGGGTTACTTAGTTCTCAGTATTGCCAACCTTAAAAAAATATATATTTTTTTTTAAATCTTCCATATCGTATTAGCTTAAACTTATCCCCAAACTTAGCTTAAACATCATTCAACGCAATAGAAAAAGTTTTGGGTGTCCCCGACCTCAAGCACGCCAGTTGTCAGTGTTGCCAGTCTAGTTTAAAATTCAACTTATGGAAATGCCTTTATTGACACAAATCTGCACGTGTGCATTGATTTACACTAAATTTGACACGTCATTAGGTACTGGGACAGTTCATGCGACTACTTCCGGAGCAGCAGTTGTGAGTGTTGCCAACCAATTTCAGAAAATACATTTTTTAACTGGTTTCATATCATTAAACGTATTAGGACCAGACTTTGTATTTACGTACTGGAACGCGTCATAGAGGTACTTCAGGTTTGACAGTTGACATTGTTGATAATCAATTTTAAAAATTAAATAGTTACTACTTTCATTCAGTTCGATTTATCCGTACCAAGCTTTGAGTATACATATTCGACATAATCGAAACGAATTATACCATTTTTATTGATTCATTCACGAAAATAATGCCTAAACGACCGAAAAAATATATAATTCGTCTTCAAAAACATACAATCGAATTGTTGTAGCACAAGGAATGTTCAAACATACACCTTATCTTCCACTGATGACAGTAATTTTCTGAACATGGTTTGCCATCTAGTGGGAAAATACGAACTATATTATCACAAGGTCATTGATTGTGTGCGTTTGACGGTATTGACTGTGAAAAGCTTTGTAAAAACAAGTCGAACAGGTGAAATTTTTACGCCACCGTAAATCTTCTATCGGAAAGAGCAAATCAAAGTTTCAACTGCAGCCTGTGAGAGATTATTTCAAAGTTTTCCTGTGTGCTGCTCAACAATCGAATGAATTTGACCATAATAAATTTGGAACTGTATTCATCATATATGCCTATGAAAATTGATCTGAATAATTAAAGAAAGAAGAAGCCTCTTCATAGTTGTATATGTGTTTATTAATATCTTCATACCTATTTTTGCAAATGTGAAAGCTGTATGTAAAAGAAATGCACTCTTTTTTTTTAGGTTTTTAGCAGCATGCATTAGTTTTAAGTGATCATTCAATACAATTTTTTATTTTTATCTATTCAAGAAATGCACCCTTGTACTCACGAAATTTTACCTTCTACTCAAGATTTTTTTTTTTTTTTTTACATTTTACTCACGAAATTTAAACACCTTTATTCACGAAATTCTACTGTCTCTACTATACCCAAGCACCCAAGTGTCAGCGTTGCCACCTAATTTTAAAGTTCAATTTTTCAAATAGCCCTCATAGTCTTACGTAGCGCGTGGGGAGCCGCGTGACGTACCTATGTTATGATACGCTTTGAAATAATACTACTATTGGAACAGACTCATTAGAAGAAACATATACGTAGTTGCTTGTTTATAAGAGTATTCATTATGCATTTATGCATATAACATAAAATATTTTTGTTACGCTGTCTCTATCTGTATATAGTTTCATAGTATATGGGACGAGGCTTGGAGCTCGGAACATGATGGAGCAATGCCACCGAGTTTTTATAGTGAAACACAATCACTAGTAAACGCAAACAAATATCTCTGCCCTTGACTAGAAGCAGGTTATTTCCCGGGATTTTCAGATAAGATAATTAATTTTTGTGGACGGTAATTATGATCAAAAGTAGATATATTCCTTGAATAATACCGTAATTAGAAATTAACATATTGTATACACGGGATGAGAGCATATTTCGGTAAGAATTCATAGTTTTTCAGTTTACAATAAAGATGTCGCCGAAGTTGTATTTATCTCTAGAAACTTAAATTCCTTCTATGATTCAAAATATTTCTTCAGTTCCCTGGAGGTTTATTAGTCTTTTATTGCAAACTATACCAAATATCTTCAGTCCATATGTTCTTAGTTCCATGTTTGTCAGGGTGAAGAAATAGGAAGTATAGCAATGTGGCAATGAATACATAGATAATCGCATCATTTGACTAGTAAGGCTGCAGGAAAACAAAGCAATAGTAAATTGGGATGAATGTGTGAAAGCTTAAATTCAATCTTGCTGATTACATTGATTATCTGCAGCGTAAAGCATTAAATACTTGCTTTGCAAAAAACGACATTAAAAAAAAAGCATGAAAATGAACTGAAAAAAAAAACTGAAAACTTCACAGAAAATAAAACTTTTTTTTTTTTTTTACAACACTATGTACTCTGCTTCTTTCGCTTATAGACTCATTATCAGTGGGTTGCACAGGAAGGAAAAAGGATTTAATCTGGACACACTTTATTAAAGCTAATCCTTCCGAAAATAACCGTAAAAGCCAAATGTAGATTGTGTAAAAAGGAAATGGCAGGTCTTGTTGCCCGAACGAGAGAACATTTCAAGAAGTGTAATTCAAATTCCGGCCAGGACACTGGAGAATTTTCCTTTATTGTTCCCATGGTTGGCACTCTGAGATATACTCAGCCTCCTATCAAATTGAGTAACACGGTATTCTTGGTATTCCTGGGCACTTTAGGAGCGAAAGGCAGCCGAGCATTGGACTGACCACACCACCTTACTCCGTGCCGTAGGTCGAGAATATGTGGATCGCTACCTCCACACCTCCATGCGCCGTTCACGGTACGTGCGCATTGCACAGGGTATACCTCTCCCTTTTTTATTTTATATAAATAGCAAATTTCATCAAATTTGGTAAAATAGAATCTACAATTTCTAGTAGCCTAAATGCTTATGAATAGACCGGAAGCGCGATTGAAACGTTATAGAAGCTACTGCAGATGGAGTACCTCTCATAACCCTACCATTTTTTTTATTTTTAACAAAATGTTTAAAACGTTTTAAACGCTTTAAACCCTGTTTTTTTGCATTATATAAAAACGTGTTTTTTTAAGAAAACACGTTTTAAACATATGTTTTGTTTCGTTTTCTAAAAAAACACGTTTTTTTCAACCCTGCCAGTTGGGCAAAAAGTAATTAACATTGAAGTAGTCTGTTTTTCTAAAGAAGAAAGAAAAATGAACTTTTTGTTTTATTCATAGACATAGATTAGAACAGAAGGAGATTGAGACTGTTTTATGGGCGAGGGGAGTGAAGCCAATAGACGGAAGAGACGAGATATTTTCACCATAGACTGGTCCCATATTTAGAGGCCCTCTATACCGAGTATTGCTTTCTTATTCTTTCTTATGGCAAAAGAAGGTTAATAATGAGAAGAGCGCAAGTGAGATGAAACCTTCAAAATAGCTATCGTTGTTCAAAAAGCAGCTGTTTCGCAACAAATTGACGATTGTAAAATGCTTGAAAATGTTCCAGATATGTTGTGCAATGCGTTGTAGTCACATGGCAGGAACGTGTGTTTCTAAAAGGTTACTGCCTGACGCACAGAACTTGGTATAGAGGGATTCTAATGAGGCCACACAATATGGCTGCTGATGAACCGTAAATTTGGCTTTATGTGACGTCATGGAAGTTTTTTTTCTATTCTCTACTCTAAGATTTTATTTACATTGTTTCAAAGAAATGTGTTTGAAGTTTACTTTTTTGGTGGTTTTAAAGATGTTTTGACTTACGAATAGATACGAATTCTTGTTATATCATGTGAGGACATGGAAATTAATTCAACAGTGGTGTATTGAATTATAAAGGTACAATTATGAAAATTTGTCTACTAATGTATTATGTGAGAAAGAAGTCGGCCAGGGCCTAGTTTCGAAGTCATCATTCAAACATTAACCTTGTTAAAGACTAAGGACAACCCTGGATAAACCTCAGTCGAGATAGCCGCCTCTGGGATCGAACCCAAGACCTACCGAACGCAAAGCTAATGAGTTACGGCGGGTCGGTACATGTTTAACAGAATTATGTTAAACGACAAAGAACTATTTTCTTATTTCAGACAAAACGTAAAGCCATTACTGCATTAAATTTGTGTATATGTTATTATTACATAAGCCAGAGAAATCTGCGCTTTTAAGCAGATGTCAAGATGGACATTGTAACAAATATTTTCTGAAATAGTGGAAATATATCCATACTTGTTCATATATTTTAGTCGTATTATAGATAATGTGCACATGAAGTTAAATCTAAAGCTATTCTCTGTGCGATGTGCACGCGCTGTGAACGATGCATGGCGGATGTGGAGGTAGCGCTCTACATATTCTCGACATGCTGCACGAACTGAGGTCGGCTGGTCAGTCCGACGTTCGATCGCCTTTACATCCCAAGGTGCCCAGGAATACCACAAACACTCTGGTACACAATTTGATAGGAGGCTGAGTGCACCGCAAAGCGCCAGGTATGAGAGCACTCCGAGACACATTTTAATTTCTTTATTATGGTCATTTATGTTAATTATAATGTATTAGACATCTTACACTGATATGTTGGAGTAAGATGCACATTTGTTTTATCAGTTTAAAGGTCTATATATTCGTTGTGTATAAATTTAGCTTCATGTACTTCTGTCGGTAAGAACATGAATGTTAAGTTTATATTGGCGCGAAATTTTGCTGTTCTATTCCTTTTAATTACTCCACAATGACCCCTAGACCAAAATGTGTGGCATCTTCCCTCAATCCACTACAGATTGTTAAAAAAGAAAAAGAAAAACGCTGTGTATGTTGTGCCTGCCGCCTGTTGGCAGATTGTGCAACCTTTGGGCTTTGAAATAAATTCTATTGCCCATTTTCTATAAATCTGAGTGCACCTTAAATAAGTAAAGGGATAGCATTTTCTAATTCCTTTTGCGTGGGTAAAGTAAAACTTGTATGTTATCTGTCTGTTGCATCACGATTCCATTAGAAAAATACAAATGTTTCAAATAAAGAATGTTGATTCTCTAATGACATGATTTAGTATCGTCATTACACCTTCGGATTTTATAAAAGAAAGCTATTAATTGTTTATTTAAAACGCAGATTACGCTCATTTTTGTTTGTGAATGAATGTATAATCTTAAGAACCAAATCAATTATTTGTATTCTCTCTGTAAATTTAGTTAGTCTGTTTTACGTGGAAGTTCTGACTCTTTTGCAACGCCTGCGGCATCTAACGCATTTTTACATAACTATCTTTATCCATAAACTACGTCTGTCAGAAAATCTTGTCACAACGATTCCAAGTAGGAGGAAGCGTAGAAAAATAGGTTTGTTGAAATGTTCTATAATTATATTACTACGTATGACTTGTATATTTCTGAATAATAGGTGTGATATTGGCAATATCGGATCTACATCTGTGATAAATCGTCTTTTGATCCGAGTTAACTATAGTAATTTGAATCTAGGAATTAGATTGTCGAATGCCCGTTCGCTTATATTGGACCGAATTGGTAATTGTTCAAAGTTGGAAGTTTTATATTGTTTAGTCAGCATCTGAAATTTGTAGTAAGTTTTGCTCGTTTTGACTAGACATATACTATGGAGAAGGAAAACACCGTAGTGGTGACACAAAGTAAAATTGTAGAGAAATTTGTCCACAATTGCTGCGGCGTTTTTCAACAGCCTGGGCAATGCAGACAATTCCTCCACTACGTCTAGCTATAAGGAAGACGGAGAAATGTCACAACAAAATAAGTTTATTTAATAGAGGGTTGAAATATAATAACGTTACATCTTGATTACCTCTCTTAATTACCTCTGCATCTTGTACCTAACAAGCGCTACTTACATACCTAGTACATATATTTATTTGGTATACTTGATCTATAACCCACTCGGATTACATTTGACGACAATGTCTATTAAATTAGCAATTGCTATTTATGTCCCTTAAAACTAGTGCCATTGATTTAATATTGCACTTTACAATTAAATAAAATATAAAAAGTTACTCCCTTCGCTTTTGCAGCGACAAAGTACAGCCATCTAGCGAGCATCTCACGAAACTCTTAATATATCATGGGGAGTATAAAAAGGCCATTATATAAGCTTCCCCAACCGTTTTTCTTTAAAATATTAATATTAGTAAAATATTAACGCTAGTTGAAAGAATGAGGAAACTATAATGAAAGTGATAAAGATGGTTCAGAAATCTAGCACGTAATCTTTGTGTGTGTGTGTGTGTGTTCCTCTTCAATATTCTCTTAAGTTGAACCAAGATATTTATTTTCAGTAGAAGCTTAGGGATAATGGTGATAAATTCTTCCAAAAGAAGAATTATCATTAAAATACAACTCGCACAGAATTTTAAATCACGTGGAATCCCAGGCACGTAATCTACACATCATGGATTGTTGCATCTCCTGCAGGAAAGAGATAAGCGACTTTAGAAGCCTCTCCTAACTGCGTAATATAAGCTAACGCAATAACGACGAAAGAGTAAGTGCGAGATCTTTATTTGCAAGGATAACAAGACTCGGTGTTTTCTGAAAGAGAAATCTTAATCAGAGGTATGTTTCCGTTCAGTATAAAGGTTTGCTTTGGAACCATTGCGTTTCAGGTGTAAATTTCAATTTAGAATTGGTTCTCTCTCTCTCTTTCTGCTTAACAAGTTAATTTAAGTTACAGTATTCAACAAATATTCTTAAAATCTTTAATCATTTTCTATTCAGGAATATAAGTTAGACAACTGTGTTTCATTATTCATTGTGTTCAGGACTATTCAAAAAAAGATGAGGTATTTTCAACATGTTCTGCCATAGCATTAAACATGCCTGGAATCTTACACTACGAAGGAGATCATTATTATTATTTCTTTAGAACGGTAGTGCTAGTTCATTAGTTGACCACAAGGTGGCACCACTTAAGTGTAGTGACTACTGCAGAAGACGAAACATTTTGGATTAGACTTTAAAGCAAGTTAGTGACAAGTTTTTGGCAGCAGTCTCGTACCCAATTTGACTAAGGGTTTTAAGTCAAGTACTCCATCTGCAGTTGACAGGGATGAATTCAGAGGATAGACCGGGGGGGGGGTTGCCCCCCAAAGAAAATACATCATAAAATATATAAATTACTTCACCCAATTACCTGCTTCTCTTTCCGTGCACGTGCAGACGAAATCCGATCTTTCAATATACGCATTCAATATAAATATTCAAGCACTGTCACATGTAAGATAGGATATCAAAATAGTCAATATAACCTGTGTTTCTTAACACTATGGGCGAGTTTGGCTGAACATGAAATTAGTGTGTTAGTAGGTACTATAGTCTCGCCCTATTAGTACGTAGCGCAGATTGACGTGTGACGTCACGTGGTTGTAAATGAGTCCGAGAGAACAACCATGTGCCGTCGGCCAATGGCTCCAGTGGACTTGCTGAATTTGTTATTTCATTTTCACATAATAAGTATCTTTTGTCCCTTAAAATTTGAATTTAATATAAAATTATATAAGTTACCGCTCATTTTGCTTTCATCATCATAATACACAAACAGCTGATGCCAGGTTTTGTTTCTCATGCGCAGAAGCAGATATTCGGTGTGTTTGTTTATCCGCCTGGGGGCACAGAAATCGACATTCCAAGTAAACAAACTCTCGAACTCGCTTCAATGGATGGAGAGTTTGATTAACGTCCAATGGTGAGAACACGGAGATAGAGAAGTAGAGCCGTGTATCCATATCAAAAGCATTGTGCACGTTCAGGTCGAAGTGAAAGGTGGCTCTGGGCGGAGTCCACTATTTATTACTAAAGAACAAGAAGTGATTCCTCCTCACATCATCATCTGTTTATGTAATGATTCAAATGTGGTTGTAGTATACGAGCGCACATATCTTATCTTCGTTCCACCTGTCAATCATTTCAACTACCACAAGCGCACAAGATGTTGCCAAGTTTTCAGCCTTTTACTGTAAATTAATGAAGTCAGTATAAAAAAAAGTATAAATACAATTTGAAAAATGTTTCTACAGAATGATGTAGAACGAAATTGAAATATGATTATTATTTATGTTCATAATTTAATCAATTACAGACGTTTCTGCTTATTTTGGAGCCGATTGCTTTTTTATTTTATTTTGTCATGGCCATCGGGTCACGCCTCAGTGCGGGTCAGTAACAGTTGTCAACGGCGTGCCTAGTAGATGGCGCGCGACATTGTGAACTTTCATAAATTGAGTTCTACATAATCTTTATTATTAATGATTTTTTAAATGAAAGTAAAGTGACATAAAGACTTGACAACTACTGAGTATTTTTTTAATAATTAATTATTCATGATATATGTATTATTGTAGGCAAAAGACCAGTGCTCGTTTCTGTTTATTGTAGTAGTTAGCATAATCTGGCGAAGGTTCTGCTCTGTAGAACAACGTACAAGCACAAAAATATACGTGCACTAACTAGTGAATTGTTGGTTGATTGTAAATGATGACCCAATTCTGCCAATCCGAGTGGATAATATTCTCGTGGCAAAATTCGAGAGTGGACATCTCATGTTGAATGCGAAAGGACTATATTCTCTTGTTTAAATGCAGAGAATAACGCACTCTTGTTGGATGCGAGAGGCTGCCCCTTGATATTCCGAGGGGCATAAGCTTCACATACACCCTCCTAATTTTAATATTACACTCCCTCAAACTGAAAATCCTGGTGGAATCCCTGACTCGTTTCAAATATGAAGTCAGTTTCTCTGATGTGTTTCCATTGAGGTGCTAATCTGAATTCTTTAAGTGAAGAAATGTACCTGTCAGTTTTAGAGTCAACGGTTTGAAGACGGTCGGAAGAATCGATGTCGATAAATCCATATTGACATCCGTTTCAACTCAACTGGATGCGTTCCATCTCAATTCAGATCGTTCTAGGAAATGCTGTACCAATCAAATCATAGATTTTAATAATTATTTTTGTATGAGATCTTTATGGAAATTTAAGAGTCCTGTATTTTTTTTTCAGCCCAAAAAATTTAACTTGTTAAGAATGGTCTCTGGTCTCGTCAAACCATTTTCTCAGACAAAACAAAAAGCACTATTTCTTTATTTTCAGTGTACTATCTTTGTGCGAAGTTTCATTCACATCGTTCATGTTTCTGTCATTTTCAGCGCCGCCTGAAATATATTTCATGGGGAGATATCACTCCCTCAAACCATTTATCTACAGAAAAAGAAACAAAAAGAAGCATTTATTCGTTTATTTTAAGTGTACTTTCTATCTACCCAGTTTCGTGAAAATCGGTGTGCAGCCCTGTAGTTGTTCCTTGTAAGCAATTTGTCAGGATGTGAGAGCCAAAAGAAAATTACTAACTCGCTTTTTATTAGCATCACCAGGTAACGGGACCAACGCACAACGAAAAGTCATTTATTTCTCAATCTCTCTTTGTTCTACTTGACAAAAATGGGTACGAATAAGTTACCCATTTATAAATGTGGCTCTCGAAATGAAGACATGTACTGAACATTAGTGGATGCTGTTTAAGCTATGTGCTGGAATTGAATTTCTCACTGTTTAAGACATTGTTCTTGAAACTAAAATATACCGACGCATGTATGCTGTATGTACTTAAGATTTATCCGTGGTAACACACTTTCAGTTTCATTCAAAACATACAAAATGAATTGACAAAACCTACACTAATTGCATTCGCGTAATATGTGCAACTGTGCACCTATGATAAAAACTTACTTACATCGTCTAAGAATAAGTGAGAAACAAAATATATTATTAACATCTCTAGAAAGGAAGAGCAAAACCATTTGAAACCCTCTTCAGAGTTGCATCTTTAACTTGTTAAAGCTAGCTGTTAATGTTCACTCTTCCTCTGGTTTAAAGCCAGTGAAAGCGCAATGAGGAAGTAATTGAACGTACAAGATGGCAGTGTCGTCGTCGTAGGGGACTAGCGTTCCCCCTCACCGGGCTCCACCTTCGAAGGACCCCTGCTAGTCGCAGACACAAAGTAAATAATCGTTTGATAAGATTAATCAATGGAGCACATTGATGGTGGTTGTTGACGTAATAGCTATGCCATCTCAGGACTCTGTAATGGGAAGCATGACTCTCCACAATCTGCATAACCATTCTCATGCATAGATTACGGCGAGTGAACGAGAAGGTGTCTTGGCAACTGAGCTCCTAGTGGGGGCAACAGTTTTCCCGTGGAGCTCGGAATAACGGAAAGTAAGATATTTCTGCCAACAGACGCGGTGACACTGTGCGATCACGATTTTGTTCGTGAATGGGCATCAATCAATCACGTTCATTTGTCCCGACCCCCATATTGTCTTACACCGCCACTTAAAGATGGTAAGCTCAATAGCACAAAATGACTTTCACAAATGGCGAAGGAAGACTGCTAAATAGAAAAATTCACATTTAGCAAGTAAAAGTTTAAATGTTAATTTCTTTTTGCTTATTACCATATTTTGTTTTGGTATAAGGAAGCCTTCAACCTTAGTAGACAGCGAGGTTTGCTTACAGGCACTAAAAGCCATAATTCAATAGTCCTATTTTATAAACAAGAGAGTGCCTATTAATGAATATCCTGAAAAAGAAAATGGAGATGAGATAGAAATGATAAAGATATTTCTTTTATTTAACACTATTGTATAAGTATGTAACTTCTAACAAGAAACCCTGTTATATGCTGACTATTGAACATTTTCTTACCGATACAACTACTTTGTGTAAAAGTGATGTCTTGTATTTGACAAATCGTTCTGTTGAACCTACAAAAGAACCTGTACTTATAACGGTGTAAATTATCACATCTACAAGAAGGTGAATTGTAACCTTAACAAAACGCCCTGAGTCATTCAAATAACATTTTTTAGTGTTTCAATGAAAGGATATGTTTAATTGTAAAACAACAGAGTTTAAAACTACCAAAATAACAACAATCAAATTGGTTTTATCTGTGTTTTACTTAACTAAGAAGCACTTCTCTGGTGGTTCTCCTTTAAGAGTAAGAATAAAGCTGAAAGACAAAAGAAAACGACGAAACAGACAGCCTCTACGGGCACAAGATTGTGTTACCTGATCCAATATTATAGAATCCGATTCTCCAGTCAAAATCCATCGAATTTTTCCCTTGAACATCGTGGAAAGCAGAAACAAAAATAAAGTTATTAATACTACACCAGGGGGGGGGGGGGGGATTTCAAGATTAAATTGTTCAGTTTATTTAATTACGTTAAAGAATACACAAACGGTCTACTTAAAATAGTTTTCAACATTAAATAACCTACATTTTAGTGGTTCAATCAACAATTATATGCTACTAGCCAAAGACCCACCTGTTGGTGCTGGGTTTGTAAAATACGTTGGCAATACTAATCGTCGTAATACTACTACTACAAATAATAATACTACAACAATGACTACTACTACTGATGGTACAACCATTAATACTAATGCTACTACTAATATTTCTACTTTAACAACATTAAATTATTATTAATATCACATTTAATCTGCTTTAAAACATTTTGTTTACAACAATCCAAGTTTGAATGTAAAAATCTAAAATATTTTTGACTTAAAAGTAGAAACAATGTATTAATTTCATTGTTATAAACAATAAAATTACGGTTTGTTTTAGTTGGTTTGCAGCACAGCCATTTTCGGTTACTTAAAATACTCTAGCTCCCGCACTCGGACCCAAAGAACACATACGAAAAAGTTCGTGGAAATTAATGCACGCGTATAGATTTGTATCATGTTCGAACACACAGGCATTATTAGGTTTTATATATAAGACTTTCCTACTTTTTTTCCTCCTCCTCCCACTACTACTACTACTACTACTAATAATAATAATAACTTCTATGAAAGTGCTTTGCATAAAATTTTGAAAAAGAGATCAATTAACAAATGTCTAAAAATGCAATAAATTTAATTGTTAGAGCATAAAAGCAAAGTACGAAAGTTGTGTGATTTGCGCAATTTCATAGTTTGAAATTAACGTTTTCGTTTTAAAAATCTGTCTTCGATCTATTTTCAGAATACTTTCTCAAGAATAACTCATTTGATTTTGAAATTAAGAAATTATATTTGAAAACAACAATGCCTTTCTTTTTAAAATTTAGAAATTCATTTGTTTCAGTTCTTTTTGTAGATCAGGCCCGTTGTAATTAAATATATATTTTTCCTGCTTGTTGCGTGAAAATAAACCGATATATAAATATCTGAGAAGATGCAATAAGTACCTCTTATCCTCCCCAGGGAGCAAGATGTTGCTAAAGCTTAGGGTCACCTAACGTTACTTTTGAGAACTGGCTCAACAACAATCAGAAATCGAGGGGACGCGCAATATCACAGAGAAAATATTTTTCTTTAGTTGTAAAATTCTGCTGTAACGGGTCACGGGTTTGATCGCCAGTTGCTGACACAAGTGATGCAAAATCTACTGAAAATGAAGAGCCGCAATGTACATAGATTCAGTATTTATTTCAGAAGAACTCTTCCACGGGACTTTTGAAGGCCTTTGGTCTTGTATAAACATTTTAATATGGCTCTTTTTCCTCCACACATTTTCTTATTTGCTTACTAACGCTGAAGATGTACAACTTTATAAAAACACATTTTTCCTTACCCGAGCTCATAGTATACATAGGAGAAGGAGGGACAATACGTGGGGGTGAGGTAAGACGGAGTAGGGCGTACCGAGGGTGTGGGAGATTCTACAGAGCAATAGTGAATATGTCAACTAATTCATGTGACAGCAGCGAGAGGTGATTAAGCACACAACAAAACCTCGTTTATTCGGACTAAACTAAATTCAGGCCAAACCAAATTTACGATTTTAAGTACGTACAAATACAGAAATATTGTATAATAACAAAATGGTGTATTTTAAAATTATTATCGAGGTACGTGGCATAATATCAACATGCACGGCAGTGCATGAGCCAAGTTCTTCACGTCAGAAAACGT
>JAGDQP010027239.1:0-25175 GCA_022664845.1 Lepisma saccharinum
TTTATTTTGCAAGGGTAAACACTAAAGGTTTTAGTGTATTACCAACACTTGCCTCGTTAGAACACTTACCCTTTTTTTCAGAATTCAATTTAACACCAGATATATTATAGTATGGATAGTGACGTTAAGGTGTTGAGAGATGCAGCTTACAGATGCATCATTTTTAGAATTCTTTAGATGTTTTATTACCCGGGGTTTTAGGTTTTGCTTTACTCCGCATATGTACTGATCGTTGTGTTGGTAAGTTATATGTTATACACCATTCCGCTGGCTGAAAGTACTTAGGTAATTATACTGCTTGAGGCTTTTATTCACAGGTTTAGGTGGTGTAAGTGTTGGTTTTAAGCTGTTATTTGTATAAATTTTCTGCAATTTATCTGTAATAGTCGAGAAAATGAGTCAACTAATTCAGGTTTTTTATCCCTACTTATCGTTCGAGTAATCGTATTGATATGTTTGGATCTGGCGCGTCCGTATCATTTCATCAATACTGCTTTACGATAGTTGTGTCGTTAGCCATTACGTATAATGCAATCTACTTCAGATATCATATCTTTGTTGTTGGTACAAGTATTTAAAGCATAAAGGAAGACATTGAACCAGAAATCATTTTATTTTATTTTTTCCTTTGTCCTTTTATTAAACACACGGTCTTCAACATGTCAATCAATAAAATCGATTACGTGAATGACAATATAAGAAGTTAGTGATTATGAAAAATCTTTACATACCTGTATTCATCTACTGTCTAAAACACTTTTTCAAAGGGCAGAGTTTTAACATTGTTTTGAACCTGTTAGTATTATTTTGTTCTTTGGTTTTAATGAATACAATATTAAATAAGCGTTTCTCAGCGTAATCGAGATTTTTTTTTTTTAAATACGAAGCTGTATTATGACTATTAATATGAACATTATTATTTTGTCTCGTAAAATATTATGCCAATTTCTTTTTATGATATAATTTGCCCTGGTTTTTAATATACAACAGAAATTCATATAGGTAATACTGGGTAGTGGCTTAAAATTTGGTTTACACGGAGAGTATTTGTTTTTTACATGCTATTACACGAATAACTTTGTTTTCTACAGTTTGAGAATTTCTATGCTCTTGTGTGAGTTTTCCCAAAAGATTACCCACTATCATAACAAAGAATAGAATTAATACAATGATTTTGCTGTTTCTTGATTGATTTTTGTTTTACAATTCTAATTGTATATCATTTGGCTAATTTAAGCGCTAAATATATTACATGTTCTTCCCAGTTCATGTGTTTATCGAATGTTAGTTCTAAAAATTCATTAGAATCCACAAAACGTATGCTTTTATTAAAAACTGAAAATGTATGTTCTGGTGTAAGAATTTTGTTCTTCTAAAATAGGTACTATGGAAGAAAGCTGATCATTTTTGTTGTTGTTGTTGTTGAAAATGAGTTTTATACACAAGATTATATTTATTTCATTGCTTTTTACTATGGAGAAGTTATATTTGTCTGGTTTCCTTCTTAAACGAGTAACGCTATAAATTCCCTTCGCCCCTGCAGCAATGTTAGAGAAAGGAACATTTCAGTTTAAAAGCTCATTTTCCAAGAAGTTAATAAAACGGAAAGATCAGTCTTCCTCTGTAGTGCCCAAATATCAACGCACGTGTTTTATCACTATTTACTATTAAACCATTACATTTCATCTGGGTTGAGTGGCTTGTTTAGCATTGATATATTGTTCTCCTGATGTTGTTTTCTTAAACTGATATGAATGAGGTTTGCTTGGATGCTAAAGAAGTCACAGTATACATTCGATATGGAATATGTAGAATACATTTGACATAATCTGAAGACGTGAGTAATTATGTACTTGTCATTAATGTATGACAAAAAGAATTGTTAGGTTTAAAATGTGTGTTTTGATTTTATGTAAAAAGGTGTCTAAACTTATTTAGTTGTCCTTGATATGGTTTCTGGTTAGTTCGTATGAATATCATCACACCTTTACTTATATGGCACCTTCTTATTTTTACACTTCTCCCAAAATGTTGTAGCAAATAACTATATTGTGTAGTGGTCCTGATTACCAGCAGGAGTTCGATTGTGAACCTCGCAAAGCCTCAAAGCAACAGAAAGAAGAACTTGCGTTTATGCCAAGCCTTCTTTCTGGTTGTAGGTGACCTGCATTGCTTCATCTGACTGCATGAATCCTTTGCTGATGCAGAAGTAGTCCGCCAGGATAAAAGGAGATAATAAGCAACAAATATTGACAAATAGAGAACAAGTGATAACTATCAAAGCCGCTTTCTGCACTCTGGACGGAACAGTAATTTCCACTGGACATAAAAACATCCTCTCATTCGTACGCAAATCGATAGATGCAAGGTGGCGTGATTGAAATCATCTGCGGATAACGAGTTCAATGTTACTTCTCGGAGAGCGGCCAAAATCCCGACTTTAAAAACTGAGATACGTCAACTTCTAAGAGAATTCGATTCTAAAAGTATCTCAACGCAGAATTGACGACCTTGTGTCGAATCAGGTTAGTGCAACCTATTTTTTTTAAATATATAACTTTGAATCACACAACGCACTTAGAATCATATCACCACTCTCAAATTTGCAGTATGTTTGCAGAAATGTCATATTTTCACACTGTTTTTCGGTATTTGCTCTCAGTTTTAACACAGGTTATAATAAAATATCTAATTGTAGACTTTCTCACAACAATAGAACATTCGTATTCTGATGATATGTATGAAACGAAGCACCGAAATGTATAACAATCAGTGATGTGAATAATTGGACATTAACTGAACCCTTATCTTAGATTAGGTCTAGAACTATAATCTTTAATATAATAACACTAATAACTCTGTAATCTAATAATCTGCATTAATACCTTAGAATTAGCTGCTAGTTAATGGCTCGTTCTTATTTCCTTCTTATGTGCAAATAAAACTTTTGTTCAAATGTGAAATGTCTTTATTATTTAAGATGATATGAACTTGCTATTTGAATTAAACTCACTCCTAAAACGTTGTTACGCCCTTAAAACCAAGCACTGCTGAGATAGCTAGAGGCTATTGCTATTGTCCCCAATTAATTCCTTGCTGTAAAAGCTCACGTCAACTCGTTACGGTGGATTGGTTTACCAATGTACCCAAACATTGCAGACTAATTAACAAAAAGTATGCATCATTAATAATTTTAAACCAGCTCTCATGCCATCCAAGAAAAGCTATTAAGTACCCAGATATTCAGATGGTGATGTATATCAAATAACATGTCAATGCATAAATCAGTACTTATGTACGACAGAATGGAACTTAAACCTCTAGTCACAGAACGTGAAATACCTGTATCGGGTATTGCTTAACATTTAAATCAGTAAGTAATCTCTAGTGTCAGATTAATACGCTCAATTCCATGAAGAAAGTATAGTTTACGAGAGCTTCTATATTCATAAAAAAATCAACCACTATTAAACTGATCAAGGAAAACTTAACAAAGTTTAGATATCTATTTTACATAAAAGGACTCTTATTTTATTGTCATCCATTAACGACAAGTAAATATTCACATTTGCTCATACCAATTCAGATTAAAACGAACGTATTCCATAGACCTAATATACTGTGACTTCCTTAGCATCCAAGCGGACATTATTTAGTAAATTCTTAGTACAGTACCGTTTACACGTTCGACAAAACCCACACAGCACAGTCACGTTAAATAAACGTTTATTCAACTTTTTGTTAAATGTTTAATAAACGTTGAATTCTTGTTGAATTTACGTTGATTCCAAGTTACAAGTTGATTACAAGTTGATTCCAAGTTGATATACAACTATCGGATTAGTATTCTAAGAAATGTTGATTCAACGTTGAATCTGACGTTTAATAAACGTTTTAAAGACGTTGAATTAAACCTTTTCCGCAACATATTTTTGGCATTGACATTGATTCAACGTTACAAAACGTTGAATAAACGTCTAAAAAGTCTATTCAACGTTTAATCAACGTTTAGAGAGAAGCAAAATTCAACCTTCAGGACAAATTTCGTACCTTTCCATAAATCCCTACTTACAACGAATATTTGAATCTGTGCAGATGAACAGAATAATATAAGTTTCCCAGACCCAAGCCTAGTACTTCAATGTTCAGTACGATACAATTTTAGGGTTGATTCCAGGAAAAATCCTTTGATTGTAGGATTTTAACCTGGAATCAACCCTAAAATTGTAATTTAAATTAAAGTATATCGTCCTGAACATTGAAGTACTAGGCTTCGGCCTGAGAAACTTACATTATTCTGTTCATCTGCACAGATTTAAATATTCGTTATAAGTAGGGATTTTGGATGAAATATACGAAATTTGTCCAGAAAGTTAAATTTTACTTCTTCTCAAACTTTGATTCCCGGTGGTAGAAGTTAAAACAATTTTACCTAGGCCGTAAGTTCCAGAGGTCGACCCGTCTATGAAAATGATATTATATAACACCTAATGAAGTTTAAGCATAAAACTATCACTAAAAATTGTTTCTGTAGATTGGAAAAACACACAAACATTCAACGTTGAATCAACGTTTAATCAACGTGGTGCTTTCCACCATTTTAGAAGGTTTAAGAGCACAATTTAATTTAATGTTTAATAAACGTTTAATACTGGTCATTCTTTAAACGTTTATTAAATTACGTTGATAAAATATATAATTCAATTTCACTAAATACAACGTTGTCAAAATTCAACGTTTTCAACGTTTATAAAACGTTAATTCAACATTGTGTGCTGTGTGGGAAGCCACGCGCTTCCTTTACATCCTTCATCGCCTTGATCATATCTTCGCAGACCAAGCTATCATATTAGTTAGTGAAAAATATTTGGCATTACAATCGTAGTAGTGACCATACTGTGCTTCGGGAGGATACTGGTAACAGTACGAGGGAAAAATAATATTATTTATTAATTTACAGAACAATTCTATTCGATATAAGTACTTGGAGAGTTCTTTACCAGTATTTCAAAAGAAACATTGTCTCACGAAGAAAATTGTTAATACACAATAAGGTGTCCAACCAAAGAAAGAGATAACCTACAGGAACTGGAAATTGATAAATAAGCATTTTTGGGAGAAGGGAATAAAAGATATGCTTTCTTCTGATTAAGTATATGCGGAGTGAATCTAATGTTATGAGCCACAATAGTTTGAATTACTAGAATGGATAGTAGACCATTCCAAAAATGTAAAATTCGTAATTTCGATAGGAATGTGGGTTATTTCCTTCTTTAACTGGGCTTTTCATTTCTATACTTAAAACAATAGTCTTACCTTAGCAATGAATTGTTTTGTAAAGATATTTGAAATATAGGTTGATATGATGTTTCGTGTGAAGCTATAGTGAATTCTACTGTAACTTCATATGGTACGTGTGGTTCACTAATAGCATTGTACAGCGTAAATAATATAAGAGGCCCCCAAATAAGAATAACAATGACTAAAAGAAAGCATCCTCCCATGCCAAACTTTCCACATTTAGGTTTTGCTTCTCCTCGAGGTTGTGGCCATTCGTCTTCTGCATTACGAAAGCACTAAAGCAATATAGAAAGGGAAGAAAATTAAATATAAAAATATAAAAGATTATTTCAGTATTTAAATTACAATAATATGCAAGAAACTGTTTGTTGGTTTATTGATCAGAATGAAATTCATGCTGTAAACCACAAAAGGTTTCTTACGGGGAATTTAGTATATACAATCGTACTTATAGAAACAAAAATAAAAATAAATATTATAAAAATATTAATTTACATTTTTTAATCATTTATTTTCAGGCAAAGCTTTACTAACGTACCTTGCAGAATAAATTGAAGAATTATCTGTTATTTTCAAAAATCATTGTAATAGTTGGAATAGAAGTGACATAGAAATAACATTGAAACTTCTTTTAAAAAAATGTCAACCTCAAACTTTAGTATCTATTAGGAATGTTCGGAATTATGGAATATTCCGGAATAAAAATCCGGAATTCCGTTGGAATTCCGGAATATTTGAGAATCGAAGAAATTCCGAATTCCGGAATTAACTTGGCACTTCCGAACACCGTTAATATCTAATGGTTGACATTTATAAATATTTCAAGACTTTGTCTTGTTGTCGAAAATGTAAATAAGAAAGAGTTACCATATGTTCGTATAAGTGTGAAACGAAATTTCGGAATGGCTGACGTCCACATTAATAGTATAAACAAATAGTTATATTAATAATAATATCCAATGTTCCGCATTCCTCAATTTCTATTCGTATTCATATAAGTCGTCTTAAGTGAATCTAGTATGTGATCATTATATGAACCAAACCGAAAGCTAAAGTAATTACTATATCATTCTTCTTAAACATTATCAAGCATTCTTCTTAAACATAAACAATCGTATCCATTGTCATACTAAAATATATATCGTTCATATTACTCAATGCAACTACCTAACACACATTAAACGTATACATAGCGCGTAAGTACTGTTGAGGAATAGGGTTAGTTTGCATTTCTCCATTGAAAAGTGGGCCGAGTTCAGGGTCAGAAAAAAGTTGATAGTCTGGAATAGAAAAGGAATAAGAGGAAATAATAATATTGTACAGAAGAAAAAGAATATGGTGTGACAAAATACATAATAAAGGCAGGGAAGAGAGGTGGATATATATATATATATATATATATATATATATATATATATAAGGTAAATTTAAGACAAATGAAGGAGAAAAAAGGATTACTTACAGCTTACTTTCGCATTAGATCACACATATTCACATGTACACATAAAAAAGTTACTATATTTCGTGTATTCACACTTTTTCAAGTAGAGAGGAAGAGAGCGAAGTTCACGTGTTCACGAAGTTTAAGTTTGAAGAGACAGTGGCGACACGTAGCGGACAAAACATCAAAACTGGAGAACGACTGACTGCTGTAGCGCATAGATATCCGGAACTTGAAATAATAATCTTCAATAACTCTAAGCTTTTCTTTTCCTCTGCATTTTCAACACATTTCCATCCACGATCCCACCTTGTACTTACACGCTATACAGTATTATTATTTCAAGTTCGGATATCTACGCACTACAGCAGTCAGTTGTTCTCCAGTTTTGATGTTTTGTCCGCTACATGTCGCTACTGTCTCTTCAAACTTGTACTTTGTGAACACGTGAATTTAGCTCTCTTCCTCTCTAGTTGAAAAAGTGTGAATACACGATATATAGTGACTTTTTTTTTATGTGTACATGTGAATATGTGTGATCTAATGCGAAAGTAAGCTTTAACTAATCCTTTTTTCTCTCCTTCATTTGTCTTAAATTTACCTTAAATTGCCTCCCCGGCTTTCCTTTGTACTAGATATATATATATATATATATCCAGGGAGATAATACAGAAATATGATTAAGGACAGAGCTTTCGCTATTAATGGATGAGAAGTTCACTAAATGAAGAGAAAAGTTAGACATAAATTCACGGTAATTGGTTTACTTTGTTATCTATACACAATGAGTTGACACTATGACACTTGTCTGTTTGATGAGGTAAATTCATAAATATTTAAAACTAAACAAAACCAGGTTAGGAACCGAGTAACTTATGGGGGAGAGAGAAAAGAAAAATTGTTCGTACAAATTGGTCTATATATTACAATATTTATTGCTTCTAACATGTTTTTGTATCTTGATGTTCAATTGTTAATGTACCACATGCTAGTTGGATACCTTTTGTTCAAATAGATGTGCAAAAATATCTTCAAACTGAAACCATTCATTTAACGTCAAGCTGCTGGGGGTAAACATCCAATCCATTAGACACCTCAATTCATACAATAGAGGAATTGCCATAAACCTGAAATAGTTTAAATTTGAACGGTTTTATACACAGTTTATAATTTTCAGTTTTAAGAATTAAAAATTAAGTATTATACGCTGATATCATCAAAGCGTATTATTTTCATTTTATGCATACGGATGAACAAAAAAGAAACAAAATTACTATTACATAAAAACCACACTACTAGCTTCATTGAAGTGAAAATAAATACCATATAACCGAATTTAAGTGAAAAAGAAGGTGCAAAACCTACGAATCACATAAGGAAAGCAATTGAGGATACTAAGAAATGGATTATTCCTAAAATCAAGGTCGATCAGATACACAAAAGATTTTCGTAAAAAAAATTAAAAAAAAAAAAAAAAAATTATAAAAACTCCATTAAATCCAAAAAGAAGTTGTAGAATAATATTTTATTTAAGATCGCAATAATTAATGCAGGAGAGTGCACTATCCAAGGGAGCGTTAAGTAATATAGGAAGAGCACTTAAGAAAATAAAATGCAAATATAAACACGGTAAACCAAACATCCAATTCAACGTGGAACTTAATAGAACCATTAGCAAGAGAAATGTATACAATAGGCTAATTCTTTCGAGAGCAAGATATGGTATAGGTTTTGGAGGGCACCTCCAACGACTTAAATATAATTTTTAAATTACAGAAGTCAATAAGAACAATAAAAAGCTCCCAACGGAGGGCTTGCCGCAACCTAGTCATTCAACTAAACATAAAGACATCTCCCCCGATGTACATACATGAATGATTCACCAAAATATGAACAATCTGGAACACAATCGTCAGGAACACAAATAATAATACAACGGCTTCCTTTTCTTCATCATTATCATTCATTTAGTCATTACTATTCACTATTGATAGTAGTCATTTTAGGTTATGGGCACTCCGCCTCAACAGTTACACAGAACAACAACACATTCTAAGTCTCTTTTCCACCTAGGTTTGTAGAATGAGCTGCTTGTGAATCATATGTATGCAAACTTTTAAAAAACATTGCTTTTACAGAGTAGAATAATACTTTGATAGACCATTAGAAGTTCAAGTCTGTATATAAATTTTGACTTAAGATTTATATTTATTCTTGCTACGACACAACATGCTATGAGATTTAGATTGTCACTGTGTTTAATATACAGAGTTACAGCTTAAATAGGTGGCAACTCAAATAAAAGGTTTTATTTAGATATTTTTGTATTGTATCTATATACAATTTTGATTCATATGTTTTACATTATATTGTGACAAGTTCTATACCATATGCACAGTATGTACTTGTAAATGGTCAACTGAACGCTAATAAACTATCTGTCTATCTACCTAAAAATGAACACTTAAGGAAAGAAAGTCAATTTGATCCTGGGATTGGCGAGGGGTTAGCGCGCTCGCTTTCTGTGCCCGTGTCCAAAGGTTCAAGTCCAGTCAGGATCAATTAAACGGAGTGATTCGGAGTCTATTTTACCGAAAACTGCGGGTCTCGTTCTTAGAAGATCACCTGCTCGTTTAGGACGTTTTAATATAAATTCAAACAAGTGATTACGTTCATACTGATAAAGGATAAACGGAAGTTTTGGTCAATAATCTGAAATAACCTGGAACTAAACACTGATACACCTGACGCGGAGCGCAACAAATGTTCACTCAAACGTTCAGTGTACATAATATTTTTCATAGATTCACATTCGTTTCCTTACTTTTCCCCTGACCTATTTTCTTCAAAGCCTTTACCCCATTTTTTCCACTTCAAGTATGGGCACCCAATATCATTTCAATATACGAGGCGTATTCTTTTAGTAAGTACAGTTTTGAAATAATAATAATAATAAAACAAGTAGACTTTTCTGAACAATTTTATTTATACATGAGAGCCTATACCTTAATTTACTTTTTCACATAATTTCCACCAATATTAAGGCATTTATCGTATCGTACAACTAGCTTTTGAATCCCATCCGCATAGAAGTCTGACGCCTGATTTGACAACCACTGCAACATGACTGTTTTGACCTCATCATCGTCGTCGTGGCGCTGACCACCCAGATGCTTCTTCAAATGCAGAAACATGTGGTAGTCACTGAGACTGTACGGAGGGTGATCCGAAAGTTGTTTCCAGCGAAAAGATGCGATGAGATCTTGAGTTTAATTAGCCGCGTGTGAACGGGCATTGTCATGAAACAAAACTATCCCCTTACTCAGCATGCTACTACCCCTTTTGTTTTGGATTGCACGGCGCAGTTTTTTCAAGGTCTCACAATACGTTATTGAATTTATTGTGTCACCACGAGGCAAAAAATCCACAAGCAACACTCCCTTTCTATCCCAAAACACAGTGAACATAATTTTCCTGGCTGAAATTGTTTGCTTGAACTTCACTATCTTGGGTAATGTTGAATGCCGCCATTCCATGGATTGCTGCTTCGATTCCGGTGTAACGTAAGCCACCCATGTTTCGTCGCCTGTGACAAGCTGGCGTAAAAATCATCACCTTCCTCACTGTGCCCCTCAAGGAAGATCAACGTACTGGCTAAACTTTTGGTTTTGTGGACCTCAGTCAACATTTTCGGTACCCAGCGTGATCACAACTTTCGATAATTTAAGCGTTCGGTCACAGTTTTATAGACAGCACTTCTTGAAACTTGAGGAGAGGCATTAGATAACGACGAAATCGTAAAACGTCTGTTTTCGTTCACTTTTTCGTCAACTTTCTGCACCAAATCTTCAGTAATGACAGAATGTCGCCCACTTCGTTCCTCATCATGAACATTCTTGTGGCAGTCTTTAAAATCTCTAACCCATTTCCGTACCATTCCATAGCTCATAATGTTTTCTCCATACACTTCACTGATCTGACGATGAATTTGACAATCTCCTTACACACCGAGTCTCACAACACCAATTTTGATCTATCTTAACTTGATGCGTCTTCCGCTATATGGTGCCACTGTCATCTTAGTCTTTATTCTGTCCTCAAGAAGTTTTCTGTTACTCTCCGAGCAAGAAGAAGGTGAATATTCACCGCAATATTCAAGATTTCTGTACTTATAAGTGTTAGTGTGTGCGTGTGTTCACCTATAGAACAACAAGCTATAAGAATTTCCTCTCTTCTTATCATAATTTTACCTTAAATTGCCCTTCCGGCTTTCCTTTGTGTTAGTATATATATATATATCTTACTCTTTTATTTCTTCAGGAAGCCCCTTATCTGCTCTTAGTAACCTTTCCACTTTTTTCTCCACTTGGTGTTTTCTCCGACACATCTAGTTATTTTCCCGCCTCTATAACCTGGCTACACTGTCACCCAGCATCACTGGCAATATGACGCTTCCTTAACACCACTTCCTTAAGAAATAAGAGGGTAACGAATCGGAGGGGAAGGGGGAATAATAATAATAACAATAACAATAATTATGAAGATGAAGGGGAGAACGAAGAAACAATATAGAAAGATAGAATAAAATAAAAGTGCAACTAGAAACGGAACAAGGTAGGGAAAGGAAGAAGACTGCACTGCGTTGCAAGGAGTTACAAGCAGTTGAGGCCGGGTTCATGGTTGGCAGAAAGAATGGAGATGTACGTCTGCACCCATCTCTTTCTCACTGTGGCAGGTGAGTCAGTGTTCAGGTCTTTCAGGATTCTGACTTGGAAGGTTTCGTCAAAGGTGCAACCGTGATAAGAAGCGCGTTCGGGCATGGGGAGGTACGGAAGTTGAGATTTGGAGGACTGACGATGGTTGTTGATGCGGAATGTTAGAGGAGTTTGAGTTTCGTCAACGTAGAAGACGGAACATAGGTTACAGAGTAGGATATAAAATAGGTTGGAATATATGCAACTACCGGAGTGTCTGAAAGAATACGTCTTGTGATTGACAGAATGTACGAAGGAAAGACTGGGATCAAAAGTAGTACAGGTTTTGCAGGGGGTCTATTGCACTTGCTAGGTTTGGGGAAGGGGCGGGATAGGTCCAGTTCTGGTGAGAATCGTGTTGAGATTCGAAGGTCTGCGGTAGACTATTTTGAGACACGACGGGATAACTCTTTCAGTTTTAGGTGACGCGGTGAGTATGGGTGTGCCAGTTTGAGGAGCTTTTGGAGGACCTGAAGGCTGGGGTGGTACTGGGTGAGAAGATTGGAAGCGGAGGGAGCTTCGCGGGGAGGTCGATTGGAGTTAGGGTGATTACGGACACGGTCCAGTTGTTTACGGGTGCGGTGTTTGGGATATCCACGGTTAGTGAAAGCTGAGGAGAGTGTACTGAAATAGTTACGGAGCAGGTCATCAGAGGAACAGATGCGGAAGCCTCGGACAGCAAGAGCGTATGGAAGAGAGCGTTTGGTATGGTATGGATGGGAGCTGTTGAAATAGAGATACTGCATACTGTTGGGAGGTTTGATGTGAACGCCTGTCTCAAGTCGACTGATCTTGAGCCAGACATCCACATCAAGGAAAGTTACGTGTTCCCTCGAGAAGGACCAGGTGAACTTAACGGGGAAGGTGCAGTTAAGGTTTTATAGAAAGAAAGTTTGAGAACTGGCTGCGGGCCTTTAGGATTTTTTGGTTGGCTTAAGTTGGCGGGTTCACTTACGCGGCTACTTTTGAGTCTATGTGGGGCAGAGGTTAGGTTGCTCCGGCAATTGCTAAGAGAGGTCGGATCGGGATGACTAATTAAAGTGAGGGTTAGTCCGAATAGAGGGAGAGGAGTGGAAGATGAAGGGAGAGACAAAGGAGCCTTGAGAGAGGGCAGTAATTCAGTCAAAAAAGTTTGGAAAGGTGTTTGGATCTCAGGTCAAGCAAGAGACGGGAAGCATCAGTTAGGGTTTCGTCTATGTTAGAGATGTGGGGAGATTTTAAGGAAAGCAGGATTTTGATGAGAGATTGCACTTCTATGGAGAGCTCTAAGGCTTTATGAAAGTGTAAAGAGGTTAGGGTGGTCAGATTAACAGAGGTGTATCTGCAGAAGGGAAAAAGCTTGTCTCGATCGGATGGCGAGAAACCGGAGAAGGGATTTTGGGAGTTAGGCCTTTAGGTGTAAGTCCTAGGTGAAGGCAGGATTGCAGGAATTCAATATGTGAGAGAATGCGGGAAAACTTAAGTGTGCTGGTGCGGAAACGAGTTAGAACAGAAGAGGATTGGAGGACTTGGTACCGCTAGGAGTGCAGAAAGTCAAGTAAAGCCGGAATCGGAGAGTGCAAAAAGTCAAGTAAAGCCGCGACGAGAAGTAGAGGAGTCAATTAACTTAAAGTGAAAACCAAAATGTAACTAAAAATAACTAAAAAAAGGAAAAGCAATAACTCAGGGGGGAAAAAACTAAGAAGAAGAAGAATGGGAATACAAGGTACGAAGGGGGCGCAAACAAGCAACAAAGGTGGAAAATTCAAAGGAATGTCGAAACTAACTTAGGACAGAATAAAAGGAAAACACAAAGGACGGACAAAGGACAAAGAAGTGGTGTGGTGACGAGGTGGTCGGAACAAAGGAAACCCAACGCGGGAATACATAAGATGGTAAACAAGGTAAAAAAAAGGACACTTACATAGTGAAATCTTGAGATAGAAGCACACGAACTTCATAAACACTATATGCTTATATATAACTTATATATAAAATACATATAGGAGAAGGCCAGATATAGGTGAAAATTTAAGAGAGAAGAAAGGTATTGTACTTGTGTAGTATCTTGACGAAGATCATACTTAACAATATAAATTATCAATATAAAGTCACTTAAAGGCCGTCGTGAAATTGGTTAATTTTACCCTACTGATGCGCTGTTGTTGACATAGTAATCCTGCTCAGTACAAGAGGAACCGCAGGTTCGGACATTTGGTTCATGCACTCAACCGTGAGGTCGGTGGTGCGACGCTACCATCCGCAAAATTATACCTGAACTCCTCTAAGGTAGAATTCCACCTAGGCAGAACAAATATACCTGGCGTCCCTGACTTAAAAGGCTCAACACTGCGCCTTGTGCGTAGGGGTAGGTTTTTATCCACTTTTCTGTAGCTCTTAAGCCGCATGGGGTATATGGCTGATGCCTTGGACTTCACTGTCCTTGCGCATGGGTCTCCTAGCGACCTATCAAGGAGAGGTTCAATGCTGGGACGTGGAATCTTCTGTATGTATAGTGATGCAGAACAAAATACGTTACTTTCGCGAGGTGATTCCTGACATCGAAACAAGTAAAAAAGTTCTTATGAACATGGGTGAAATTCCGTTTTGTAGATACAGCGTTTTCATCTTGGAGCCGAAAGTAGACGCCTAACAATGGGAAGTAAATAACTAATTCTCAATAAATCACAAACAATGCTTTGAATGAAAATTTTGTTGACAGAAATTTGTTTCAAACAACATGGTGAATATCAGGAGTGAACACGATGTTACCAGGTTGTCAGTGTTGATTGTCTGGAATAATGTATAACGTCGATTGGATATTTGAGAACCCCTAGTGACGATAAACCACATACATAAAGCACGGAACGCAGTGTTGCAAACTACCGACAACACAGCAAGTTTTTCACGATCTTCCTACTATATTTCATCTTATGTCTTATTCATCTTATGTCTTATTCATCTTATGTCTTATTCATCTTATGTCTTATTCATCTTATGCTTTATGTATATTATCATCACTAGAGGATGCCAAAGGCCTAATAACACGACGTAGTGCTATTTGACAAATTTAAATGTTATTCCAGGTTAGTAGCACTGAAAATCTAGTGAGATTGTGTTTTCACTTCTAATATCCACCATGTTGTTAGAAACAAATTTCCGGGACCAAAACTTTTATTCAATGCGTCGTTTCTGATTTACTGAGAATTATTAATTTTCTTCCCATTGTTAGGTGTCAACTTTGGGTTCCAAGTTGAAAACGCTGTATCTACAAAACGAAGCGGAATTTTGCTCATGTTTAATTGTTCATAGGAACTTTTTCACTTGTTTCGATGTCTCCCGAAAGTAACATACTTTGTTATACTTCATTCAGTGAGTTGTGCAATTGTGCATATTTAAGAACGAGATAGATAGACTAATAATATTGACTTACTACTTATATTTTAACTAACACGTAAACATACAATAATTATACGAAATTCTGACATTTAAGTACAAATTTTCCACTCTAGTCGTAACACTTGTTTACAAACGGAACTATCTCTGATTCCCGCTATAAACATTCATGTCAGCCACCATAGACATGGAAATAATCTGGTGGTATAGTAAGCTTATACTTCCAATAACACTGACGTTGATTTGATTGAAATTTAAAGTATGTCTTTTGAAGCTGGCTATATTAACGGTATTTCAGAAGTAAGCTAAAGGCACCAGTTCTCGTCACTGCTCCAGTGGTTGTCATGTTTTAACTAAACGTGTAAAAATAAGAAACTTTTTCATCGTTTGGTAACAAAAATAGACCAATTTAGCAGTTATAATCTGATACGTAATTGGCACCATTGCGTCATTTCGTTTAGTAGAGATGCCTCGTGTCTGGGCGGAAAGTTCGTATTTCCTGCTATTTTCGTGGTTTTGTTACTAAAAAGTGTTAAGCAAGTGGACATTAAAAAAATAAGCATTGAAGTTTTAGGTATAAGTACCTGATGTTTACATGTGAACAAAGTGCCTCCTTGTTAATTATCAAATTGTAGGTTTGCGTGCCTTGACTGCCACTTTTTCTGCATTGTGAGGTGACGACTACTGGTACAAGTCAAATATACTTGGTACCAATGCTCGTCACGGGTGACGATTACTGGTGAAAAATTGATACTTAAAATATTTGCTCCAGTGTTAAATTTAATTTTATGTGATGCTAAATTCATCATAAAATTTTCATGGTGATAAACCTCACTCAGTAGCTGTCATGGGTGACGAGTATTGGTACATCGTAGTGACGACTACTGGTTCAGAATGTATATGAATAAAAGGCAAGCTTAGGCCTGTTACGCGATGAAATTATAAATGCGATTGATGTTTCAAGCTAAACAGTGGTGGAGCTGTCACGTTATTCATCTGTCCAGGTTAAAAAATAATTATAATTTATAGAAACGAAAATGAAATGTTTCAAGAATCAAATACGTAATCTACACATTTTTTCTTTACGTAGTCAATAGATATCCGTAGGCCCATGTCTGAGATCTTTTCACGGGAATAGTATTCATCCTCATTGATCTCGATTCGTCTCTTTTGTAGAGCAATAATGTAAGACGAGTATTAAAACGTTGATTTTATGGATTGATTGGACTTTTAGGAGTCTTTTATTGCATGTAATAAGTGTACAACTTTCTTCCGTATAGAACGTATGGACGCCAAAACTAGTTATTTTTGTGGAGAACAGAGAGCAAGATTTGACCGGACCATACACCTTTTATAAGTTCATCTCGGTAGAAATCTGTGAATGATCTCAGAATTTTTCTACATTTTTGGAGTAAGAGGAGAAAAACCTATGCATAGTACATATAAGAGAGGATAATATCTCCTTTATTTGATGCTAAAGGAAAGACCTCTACTAAAAGAAAATGGTTGCAAATTCATCTTTAACAGGAGAAGAGGAAATAATGTTTGCTGATTGGATAGTTTAGGCTGGGAAAGTATGATGTTCCATTACAAAGGAAGTAAAAGTGTCTAACTCATCCAAAGGAACTAACTTAGGACTTTACATTTAAGGATGGATGGCAAGGGAAAAAAAGTGATAGCATCTTTTCTCAGAAGAAACCTTGAAGTGACGTTAAGAACAAAAGGAGAGAAGAATATTTAACAACAAATTAAATCGATGAGAAGGATTGTCTGATTGTGTTGATGGCAGGAAATTCTGAAGGAAAATAATGTCATTATGTCCTCCGTTGGTTTGTTTCAAGTATGAACGTTTGCCACAGACGTAACGCCAGTGACTAGTGAAGTGTTGTATGAGATTTTAAGTAATATATTCGATTCCTCTCGCTTTTATTCTATTCATCGATGGGTACTCGTCTCATTTAACATCGCCCTCTAGTAGTTTTGTGAACAATGGTAATCCTCTAACCATCTTACGAAATGTTACTAATACTGCACAAGCTATGGACATAGGTGTATTTAAACTACGGAAGAATTCATGGAATAAAACTCTTCATGAATGGCGTATTGAACAAGTTGTTCGAAAAAAAATGCAAATATTACCAAGAAAGACTAATATGTTATTGGATGAAGCCATTAACCGAACTATTGGGTCTAATTCAGAAATTTTATGACATACACTCAAAAAGTGTGGTATTAATCCTTGGAATCCTTCGCCAGTAGACATTAGTAAGATTATTTCCAGTTCTGAAGCTCCTTCCCCCGACAACGTACATAGCAATTCAAGTAAGAAACGTGATGCTTTGCTGATGCTTGAGAAATTTCTCGGAGATGGAATGATGAAGACGTTTGAGGAAGCAGGAGATGTATGAGTTGGAGACGTCAGAGATACATTTTTATTTATGTACTGGAAATATTTAACAAAGAGAAAATCGGGTTCTGACATCACAGCAAAGCATCAAATTCCATCCCATTCTACATGTGACGAACATGTAACAAACGCTCGAAACAGATTTCCGACTAACGTACCACAACCTACTCCTAAAGGTTCCCCCAGTGGCCGCCCATCCTGACTAAAGTTTTCCAAGAGTTTCCTTTAGTCACATCAGGCAAATGGCGGGATGATACAAACTAGGCCTTGGTCAACTACCGTTTTCCTACCCCCTCAACCTGAGATGTCTAAATGACTTAAATAATAAAATTCACAACTTAAATTACTACACCAGAATCAAAAGTTTTTTTTATTTAATAATAATACCTAAGGGCCTTCTAGCAAGCCCTCTGTGCCTCTTTGATTTCAAGCACGCTTTATTTTGGTCAGGTTTACATCCAGTGAAGATGAAAAAGAGGATACCGTACATATTTTGTAAGCGAATATTTGTAATACATTGTGACGACTCCTGGTGCATTAGTGTAACGACTATAGGTGACCAACAAAATTTAGGGTGACGACTACTGGAGCAAATTTAGGGTTGTAAAGAAACGTAATCTTATCACTATTATGCAAATTACCGAAAAGATTATCGCTATCGCTATTACATTATCGCATGATACCTGAAGTTGCGAATGAAGTTAAAAAAGTAGGGTTATTTCTTACCAACAGATCTACAGAAAGCACTTTCTGCAAAATCCACCTTAACATGCCTTTACTTTGTAAAGAAATCGGTTAGAACTCAATTCCATTGGTCCTGTGGTCAGTCTTTCTATGCACTTTTGAGTTTGCTTGGACATACAAAACACTGAGCAGAATGTTTTACAATGTAAGCAATGGCACAACAATGCATTAGAGTAGCTAACTGAGTAGGTATACTTACGTTTTAAAACATCCTAGTGTAAAATAATTGTATTTTTTGCAAAGGAAGTTCCCTAGAACATGAGTTGGATAACCATGGCGAAGTTGGTAGGCAGAGAGCAAGAAGTATACACATTTCACAAAGTACCATAATTGAGGAAGAGGACGAACTGTAAATCGTCTAGAAAGATAATGCAATAATTAATAAATAAAAATATAGATACAATGTTTAAAAGTGTTAATATTGTAGACTAATATACAAGTGAGATGTGTGACACAGCTGTTTAGTTACATCAATTTAATTTCGAAGTGAATTATTAATAGAGTTGTAGCAATATTGTCACAGCGAGCCGACGGCAAATTCGAGTATCACTGTTCATCACATTCAAAATGCAAGCATTATAAACTCCGACAGCATCATTACAACTACAACTTGTCCTCAAAGTCAGACAGTTCTTCCCTACTTACTGTCTACGATTGAAATCAATCATTATTGTCATTTCTTCTATCCTCTTAAATCTACGAAAGCTTTGCCGAATCATATTCAAACACTAGTATTAAATAATTTAGCTTCCGTTTATTAGTCCTCATCTAAAGGCGAATCTAATACTTTCTAATTTGTTCTTTCTACTTTCTCAATGATAGAAGAAAGAATTATTTTGAAACATGTTCTATCTCATGTGCTTTCCTTTCTCTCATGTACGTACTTTATTATGCTCGTTTTGTTCTAAACAGCATGGTTCATGTTCTACCAGAAGCGTAAAGTGAAACAAAGCACTTAAATGCCACAAATGCGTTAAAATCTCGAAATTAACTTGTCATTTACTAAGGCTGCTTTTATAGTTAAGTTGCAAGCAGAGCGGCGAGCAAAGCGTTGGTTTATTGTAAATATGCGCGGAGAACAACGAAGTCAGAGAACCGACCTCTCCACCGAAAACACCGGAACCTTCTCTGAGGCACGAAATAGTCCACTGAAGTTCTGTATGTGAAAAGATGTGTTCGTCGAAGTACAGCAAGTGGGCATATCGTGATAATACCACGGTTAAATATCACTATTTATTTCCATCTAGAAGGGACTCAAAACGATGGAGTACTCATCCTGTCAATTCTGACAGAGAGAAACATGGTGAATTTTTGGCCGATTTCATGCTAAATTGCGTTTATATCCTGATAAATTTCGCCAGTATTTTCGAATGTCAATTGCAACATTTGATTACATCCTGCAGCTTCTGAAGAAGAGATTACATAATAAATGATCCAATTTCGTGCAGAATCCAGTTGTGGTAGAACAAAGCCTGTCTCTTACCTTGAGGTAAGTTTCCAATATATGAGACTATAATGTATTCATTTCATACACTATTTCCTCGATGTTTTAATTGACAGCAAATTAAGTTTTAACAATTGTATTGACTATATTAGCTCTAGAGCCATGGAAACACTCATGGTATATTTCACCAAACTTCGTTAAAAATGTAACGAATCATTAGTTAACGAATGTATTGTATTTCAAAGCTCTTAACGTTACTTAACGATTCATCAATTCTTAATGAAGGTTGGTGAAACGCACCCTCAGTCTTATTTACAGGTTTATTGACACGTAATATTCAAACGCTTCATATCTACTTCTTTTGGTGTATTTATCAACTACTAACTACTCTTCTCCAATAAGGACAATGGAAAGTGAAGTAATCTCAACGGTGTAGACAAAATCATGATTATTTCTTTCCTGTATCATCACAAGTAGATATCCTTTGTTCCATAGCCTCCCTGCAGATATTCTATCTCGTCTTCAACTAAAACATCTTTTCTTACGCCTAACTTACCGGTCTTAAATTTCTCTGCAATAGAATGAATAGTAAGTAATGCACAAACAATCTTCTACCCCTGTTTCTTATATGTGTATTCAGACTGTATTGTAAATTAAATGACTTCTTTTGTAGTAAAATTCCAAGAATATTGATAAGACAGAAGCAATTACAGATTTGTAGCTATTTATCATACTTTATTAAATTTTCGAACTCTTACTCTTCTAAAAGGATATTTATGAAATTTTGTGAAGAGGAGTTACCTTGAGCTTTCTGCTTTTGTTACAATTTCTTAAATATTTTATTGTATTTACTCTCTTTGTTATACTTATACTTACTGTTCTTATTATTACATATAATGTTAACGCCAGGTGTAAAATAGTCTCTATATGCTGTATCTAAGATATATGTTATAAATAATTATTACTAAATTATGGAGAATACCACGCAGTATTCACACAAATGGAGACGCTGTGAAACATTCATATGCTTATAATAGTTGCGCTCCGGTTGTCGTTCCTGAACAAGCGCCAGTAGTAGAATAAGTCAGGCCGACGATAATCCAGTTGATCTTCCTTCTACTACGAAGGAAGTGAAAATATGTGAATAATGCGAAAACCTTGCTAATGTGACTTCTAAGAGCCATGAAATTACCAATAACGAAAAAGGATCGTTCAAATAGACGTTATCCCCACAGATTAGAACAGCAGTCTATTGGATTATAAACAAGCTCATCAGGCGATAATAGTTCATTTACGAGTATACAACTTGACGTTCACCAGACCCTTGCTCCTACACTGTAATATGATCTCATTCCGTGGAGAGACTGCCGAAGCAAGAGAATGATCTCCAACGGAAGAGACACACTTCCCTTGGGAGCCTCTTACAATACCTAGCATGAGAAGCTATCACACCAACCGTAACATCTCCAACGGAAGAGACAATTTGCAGCTGGGGACATGCTGAAGTAAGTTTTGGACAGATGGCATTATAAATATACATTAGAACATGCTTAATATTCACCGGATATGAGTCGTATGGCCTCGACTTGTTTACTAGAATAAATTGTTGATCAATTCTAGTGGTTTTGCGATGTGCAAGAGATATTTCGAGCAATAGAACGTTCCACCATTAATATCAAGCGGAAACACTCTACCGACAGCACGAAATCCAGCGCCATTTTCAATTATGGCAATAGTATATAAATGAACGAATATTACAAGGAAAATGCCGGGATGGTACCTCTAACTATGCTCTCGCCAACTACCTTCCAACGTCTTCTTCCCTACCCTATCCCGTCCCTGTCCCTCGATATTATAACTCGATATTAGATGTGCCCAAACTATTAAAATTTGAAGGTGTCAGTTGGTGTATAACTCGATACCGCGGCCATCCTGTTACTAAAAACAAAAAATGTAAACTTATTTCCTGACATTCGATCCAACAATAATTATTATCTTGACAAATGTGAAAATGGTAGATACTCAGGAAGTAGTACTGATTTTTCTTTTTTCTTTTGCCATCTATCACGCATAAAACCTATTTATTAATCTCTTTTAGCGAAGGTAAAATATGATCATATACAATTTCAAAGCATAATTTTTACTTTCAATTCATATTATGCATAGATATCCAAGCCTTTAGCTCAAAATTAAAGCTGTTGTGAATTACGAACATACAAATCAACGAAAATAATAACAGCAATTGGATTACGAACCTTCACTAACATAATATGGCCATCTTAGGAATGGAGAAAGAGCGATCTCGAATTAAACGTAAAGATAGACATTTTACTTGTTCCTATAATTTGAAACAGGAAAAAACATCTCTAGTTAATAATATATTATTTCGATGCCTTCAGTCATATTCAGAATATCCCGTAATTTTTACATTTCTTTTACAATACATAGTAAAAACCAGTATACGGATTCCTTTTGTAGCTCGTTCTATTTAAAACAGCGTGGCATGTCACTTTCATACTTGGTGCCCTTAAGAAAACATAGTCAAAAGTAACTATTTAAATTCTTCAAAGTATTGAGTTTACAGAAGTATAAAAATTATCAAAGACATCTAAAGTCAAACTTTCTTCTCTTCATACACACACACAAAATAAATGCCTTTAATTGAATGAAAGAGACTGCCATGATTGTATAAATTTTATGTTCAATTTATACTCAAATTTTAAAAATGATATGTAAAAAAAAAAAATCGTTGTAAATACTCATTTTGCTGTGTATAGAAAACAAAGTTATCATGCTGTTAATTTTATGAAGTACTTAAATAAAGGTGCACTAACCTTTCTGTCCTACCGGGAAGAATAAAGAACAACCACAAGTGTATACCTATAATTTGAATTATTTGAAATATTAACTTTGCTATGATATTCTTTTTAAGATAAATTACACGGTCAACTAATATCATGACAAACAGAAGGCCTAGTGCTACCAAATACGCTATCGGGATTTTGTTTTCTTTCAAATATCCATATACATAGTCCTCTTCACGATCCTGAAAAATAAGGAAAAGAACAAATTATAAGAAGTATCAAACTGTAAAAAAAAATAGACCTTTCAAATAATTATAAGTAACTCTAAATAGAAACAACATTTAACGCACGGACGGTTAGTTGTAAAAATGTAAAATTACCTAACTTTCTGCCCCAAATGTACTGAGATGGTTGCTTAGCTTTTTGATAGCCTTCCGTTGTCATCATCAGACAAAATGACTAAAGGGTAAATGAATAAGTAATAATGTGTGTTTTTATGTGTGGATTGTTCTATTTATGTGTGTGTGTATATATAATAATAGTTATGAAAACATAAAATATATAGACATATCACCAAACACACTTAGAAATACAGATTTTACAGTAAACACAAGTGTCTTAGGTGATATTTATATTTCACTTTTATACAAATTTTATTATACAAACACATAAATAGTACAATTAAAACACACACTTGTACATATTAATTTACCGTTTGGCGATTTTGTTCAACGAAGACAACGGACGGTTGTTGAAAAGCCTAGAAGCGATTTAGAAGATTTCAGTACATTGAGAGGCATGATATTAGCTAAGTTTACATATTATTATATGTAACTTATTATATTTCTGATAGGAATACGTATGTAAAATAAAATAAGACCTAAAATGATTCTTGAGAATCTTCTCATGCAATAGGCGTTTTGTCTGTACTACATAACTTAAACGTTTTTGTTTTTTTGTTGTTTTTTGCCACTCCTCTGATTCCATTGTATGATAATTTTCGAAATTAGCTCTTCATAAGTTACTCTGTCAAACGCAGTATTGCGAATTCGTATGCAATGAAGGATAGGTGCTTCGTAATAATTTTTGCTTTCTACCAGCAGTTTCCTGACATTTATTTGAAGGACTCTATTCTGACATAATTGCCAGTGGTTAATCTGGATTTGATAATCGGGGAGGGGATGTAACACCGGAGCTGAGGTTAAGCAACTACTTACTCCATGCTTTCTGTCGTTCCTTCTGAGAAGAAACTTTATATTCAGGAAATGTTGGGCTGAAACTGGCAAGATATTATAGGGTTGGAGAGGTGTACAGAAATAATTGATTGTCACAAATTATTCGGGTTATAGGAAATCCTGTGGACTTTTGCTTGTGCTCAAGATCTTCCGAGAAGAGCACAAAAACAAACGATCTGTAAGAGTTTTGACATTTCTGACGCGTTCCAACGAGGAAGTAAACAAAATCTTGAGCTATAGCCTGACAGGAGATAAAGGGAAGTTCAAGTATTAGGTAAACACATTTTTAGGCCTCCTTCTTGTCAGCATAAATAAGCACATGCCCGACTCCCTCCTTGTGATTATGTCGGACTTGTCAAAGTTCATATAGTTATTTTGTAGTCAAAATAACTGTTAAAATCTTTAAATTTACACTAATATGTTCTTAAGCTGACTCGTGTGCAAATACTCTAGCCAGGCCCTGGAGGACTGATGTGGAGAAGGGTGTCGTGTGAACAGCCGTTCCACATAAGTCAGTCGATCCTAAGCCACACGATAGGTAATAAATCATTGACAAATATCACTGAACTATAAATTAAATCAAACTTTTTACAGTTTTAATAATTCTTAATTTAATAATTGTACAAGTACACATGGGTGTATCTCCGGACGGCAAAACTCTCAACCAGATCGATCACGTATTAGTAGATAGACGAAGACACACAAAACATAATGAACGTTAGGTCGTACAGAGGAGCGGAAGGTGACACCAACCATCAATTAGTGATCACAAAAGTAAGGAAAAAGTTATGCATCGCGAACAGAGAAAGTAAGGGATCAAAGCAACTGAAATTCAAAGTTAAACTATTAAATAATCCGAGCATAAAAGCAGATCACCAACACGAACTCTCAAATAGGTTCGAAATCTTAGCTGACTCGAGTAATAATAGTGATGATATTAATAATGAAATTGGTGTAAGTAAGATGTGGGAGGCAATTCGTGAAACAGTTGAGAGCGCAGCGAAGGAACGTGTAGGTGAGAAGAAACAACAGAAAAACAAACCTTGGTTTGATGAAGAGTGCCTTTTCATGAGGAACGAAAACAAACAAGCGGCAACGCTTCAGTCGCTGTTAGTTTTCTTCCCTCGTACATTGCCAACTTTTTCAAATGAAACTATCGTTATATTAGATAATTAAATATGTGTAAATGAACAAGGGAACTAGGGAATTAAGTTTCGTAGCAATGATAAATATAAAATCTTTACGAGGGATCATTAAAGAGAAATAACAGTAAAAGAATTTCGTGTGCGTCAGGGGAAAGTACAATAAGTAAAACTGCAACTGTTGCCTATAAGCTGCAACAGTATAGACCAAACTCTGGTCATAGACATGCTGACTAGCTGGCGAATGGCTACTCCGTGTGGCAACAATTAGGAGCCACACTACAGACACATTTCATTTCTCATACAATGAATGTACTCCTGTTCAAAATTCGCTGTAATATCTTTTATTTGTGTTAAAATTATCAACGAAATGCCAGGTTCGGTTGCAAGTAGGGCAAGTAGTAGCAGTAGTCTGTATCACCACGAAAATGGCGAAAACTCCAAAGTAAGTTACTTTTACACCTGCAAATTTTGATTTATAAACTCGGTACATTCTTAGTTTCAAAGTACTGGGAAAATTCCTGTATA
>JAGDQP010027240.1:0-15196 GCA_022664845.1 Lepisma saccharinum
AAAATGCCCGTGGTACTTTCTTGTGAAATCCATTGGTACTTGAGCGTCTTACTCTCGTATAACCCATATGTTTTTGACGTAAATATCGATACAATTCAACGAGAGCTCATTATTGTCTCACATGAAAAATAAAGAGGAAATAGTCAGATCTGTTATCTTATTGTCAACAGTGAGTTGCTGAGGGAACTTTTTCTCTAACTTTCTCAGCTTTACTGTCTTGTGAATATGAAGCCACACAGAACATTCAGATATATCAAGCTTCTTACTCATCTCAGAGCATGTTTGTAGAAGGAATTATTGATTTTGGATTTGCTCTGTCATCAAGACAATTTATTGTGGTCTTCACGAGCGGAGTTTATCTTTCAGGATTTCGTTTCTATCTTGAAACTTGATAAACTAAAACGTGGGTATTTACAATCCTTGAAAACTCAGGGTTATATCATGCTGCTTCTGTTCCTTTTGGCTCTAGCTTAACCTTGTGCAGCAAAACACAGAATTATTAGAGCTGTGGACACCTTGAGAAAGACCATGGTATACCTTGAGAAAGACATCTATATACCTCCTGAGTAAGAAGACGGATGCAACTCCTTAACAGTATTAAGAAAGATAAACCATACAGTACTAAGATAAAAATGAAAGGGGATGAATCGAGAGGATTTAACTTGTCTTCAGCGAGCTGCGTCTTCCAGTAGAACACTATTGCTCTAATTAATATCGTGAATTACCTGCAATCCTTATTTTTATTTCGTACATTATCTGCAACAAAAAAAAAGGAGTATCACTTAACAAATTAAGAACTTTTATCGATACTAGAGGACATTATGTGACGTGACTTGAAAGAGGTGACGTGAAAATGACACAATGTATCTGTGAAAAAGATACTTGAATAATTATAAGAGAAATACATTTAGTCACTTCTTGAAAATACAGTAAAACTTTGTTTATTCGGACTTTATAGGACCGGATCCGTTCCGGATAAACCGAAATTTCAAATGAAGCAGAAATTCCTATTTTTTTTTGTTACAAGCGACTGTAAATACAGAAATACAGTAACAAAATGGTTTATTTTCCAAAAGACAAAATTAGACCTACCAAACAAAGAAGAGTGGTTATTTTTAAATAATATGTATTACAAAAATTAAACATGGGAAAATACGTTATATTATTAATTAAAGTGTTAACACTGTATATTAACCCATCATTATTATTTAGAAAAAAAAAATACAGGAAAAAAACATTACAAGTTCATTCAATTGTAAATACTGAAACATCATTTAAAAAAAAAAATCGTTCCGAATAAACTGGAGTTCTGGATAAACGAGGTTTTAGTGTATCTTTTTTGCCGTTTAGAATAGCAAATTGCGAGCACCAACATTCACGTCAAATAAATTCACTATTTTCAATTTCTAGAACAGCATCGTTGTATTATGTAGGCCCACTGGAAGTCTTTTTTATGTCTTTTTTTTATTCACTAAAGAGAAACCTTAGTTTCTGTTTGCTTGCTTCAGGGGCACAATGCATGTATAGTTCAATAACCGACTCATTTGATACCTCCTATTCGCTAAGAACATAGATGGGATAAAGAAACGACGCAGTATGGTACAGACATTTTGGGAACACAAAAATGTTATTATGGAGGCACTTTCTAACATAATACATTTGTTCGAATTTTATTTTCGATCTTTTAGCATCTTCGCCTCAGGGCAGCATGGGCTAGGTAGAGGATCGGGAAGGTATTAGCCAGTACCCTAGGCCATATATACTCAATGCCAGTACCTTTCTTAAGGAACTATCACGGCATTCGCCTGATGAAAATGGAGTAAATCCAGAAAAACCTCAGTGAGGATAGTCGGCCCTAGGATTCGAACCGTAATACATTTGTTTTCGGAACTAAAATAGATTAAATTGTTATCATTTCGGAATTCAGAGCATTTAGCTTTGTTGGTAAAGGGAGAAATAAGTGAATAACATTTATTTATTTGAATTCATTGAAAAGTTCTGTAGACAAGCAGTTGCTTTCTTTCTTTCTTTTTAACTTTTTCTCTCTATAGTTTATTCACAAGAGTTTTATAAAATTATGACTTCACAGCTTAACAGCTTTCACTTTCCTTTGTGACATGATACTGAAGAGGAGTTATTATAATTAAAATGAACCATGCTTGGTTCAAATTTTGAAGGCAAAGAAACTGTAAATGGTACCATTTAATAGCTTTAAATCGATATAATTAGCCATGATAATGTGTCTCATTCGTAAGAAATAAGCACTTTTGGGATAAAATGTATTAAAAGTTATTAAAAATCATAAAAAAAATAACACAATTACAGAACCGAGAATACAGAACCGAGAATACAGAACCGAGAATACAAAACCGAACTACAGTACTTCATGCAATTCCAAGCGATCTTTGTAGGCCTAAAGTTACATATTTTATTTATTTATTACATAACTTTGACCTCAACGACGCTAAGGTCACATAAATGAACAGTAAATTGTATTTTATAAATATAGTTTGTTAAATTTTTAAACCAGTTATGATTTAGAATCGCTATTCAAGAATATTTTATATTTTTTAAAAAATTACTTCGTCTCAGGTTTAACTTAATATTGCAAAGTATTTGGAATTTATTTTATTTATTTATTTTTACTAAAGAGTAATTGTAGTACAAATGCAAGCAACGAAACTTATTTAGTTTAGATATACATGAAATATATATGAATAAAGTCAAATTTCTTATTTGTAGAAAATGTATCCATTTTTTTATTATTGAAAAAATAATGTTGTTTAAATAAAAAAAAAATATTTCGGGAAGTGGAAAACTCTCAAGAGAGTTTGTACACATTAAACCGTCTCTGTGAGGACCAGGGAGGAAAGGGAACAGGATGCTGCAGTACTTAATGCATTCATCTCAAGTGGCAATAAAGAAAAGTCCCCAAGTGCTTATCTGATTTACTGAATACACTTGATGAAGACAGTGGAACGGAATGTCAAGACAAAATAAATTACAGCGTGTGTCCGTCATTCTTTCTGGTTTCCTTTTTCTTTTCCTGTTACCTACATCCTTTTTTGCATAGAAGAAATTATTGAGTTTAATCTAAATGCAGACAGACATTTGGAATTGAAGGAGGAAACACAGTTGGAACTGGAGTAAAGGGGTGGAGAATCAAAGCAGGAGAGAGAGAGAGAGAGAGAGAGAGAAAGAGAGAATGGATTCATCTTGAAAAGAGAAGGAGAGAAGAGAAAGGACAAGTTGTTGATTTGAATGACCGACTACTCCACAGTAGATGAAAAACGATATTAATGACAGAAGGAGACATGGTTTCCAACCATAATGTGTTGCCTAACGATTCGAAAGTTCACTAAAACATTTAATATAATTAAGGAAATGTAAAGTTTCCGGAAAAGTGTTCTTCCTTTTTACCCTAATAATAATAATAATAATAATAATAATAATAATAATGTGTTTATTTGTTTACGTGCTATTATTAACAGCTTATAAGCTAATATAGCACGGTTAGGAATACATAAAAATAGAAGAAAGTCAAAAGTAGAATACGATATCATGAATACAGAGGGGATACATGAATACACGAAGAAAAAAGATCATGATGCAAAACATAATTCAAGTAAAGGAATACACAGTACTGTCTTAATATGAGGTAATCAATATAACACAAAGTAACAATATACTTTACTTAGCTTAGCTTGTCGTTCTTTAGCCTCCTAGGTAAGTAGGATGCCCCTAGCTTTTTTCTTTGGTTTCAAATAAATTGAAATTTCTTGTAAACTGGGTGTGGGTACTCGTATCCTGATATTTTCGTGTAGATAACTACTACTGATCCTATTCTCCATAAGATTCTCTATCATTATCCTTGTTCATAATTTCCCCCTTTTTTTATACAAACGTTCTAGTTGGTAAGCCGCGCACCAATGTTCATAATTATAGGGATAATAATATTTTCTAGTTTTATGACATATTAACATCTATAACCATTTTATTAACACCACACCATTTTTCGACCTCATCGATGTCTCCTTGCATTTTAAATACATCCTGATCATTTTGAATAGATCCCAAAAGTTTGAGATCATCGGCATACAGCAAGGCTGTATCATATTTTACCTTTGTGTTTATGTCATTTATGTATAAGTTGAACAATAATGGTCCTAGAGGAGACCCTTGTGGAATTCCATTACTAATAGTGGCTCTTGAAGATAGAACTCCATTAATTTTGACCTGGAAAGATCTATTTAATAAATAACTCTGGAACCACTTTACATAGAAAGGTGCTAATTCTAGCCTATACTCAGTTTTTGAGTTAGTAAAGAGTAATTTACTGAATCAAACGCTTTGAACATATCAAAGTAAATTACATCACATTGCATCTGTACACTCCTGATGTAACTATAGTAGCATGATACAAATTTGAAACAATTAATTAATCGAGTGTGAAGCTGTGATGGTTATCGTACACAAGAGTAGCTTCAAGTTAAATTGTAAATGGTCAGCTATGATCGTTTCAAAAACATGCGCAAAACCATTTAAAATCAAGATCGGGCGATAATTGCTTAGTTCAGTATCACTACCTCTTTTATGCACAGGTATTAGCTATTATTGATAATTTCCATGTTTCAAGGTACTTGGCTTATTGCAAAGATAAGTTGAAGATCGTTGTGAGAAGTGAAGCCAGGTAGTTACTTCAGACCTTTATTACAAAATTGGATATCTTGTCATTACCGACTGACGATCTTGGTTTTAATTTTTTGATAACTTTCAAAACATCTTAAGCATAATAATAATAATAGTCTGAATTTTACATTTTATAAGATGGCAACTCTTCCGAAAGGGAGATGGAAAGAAGGCGGCTGCTAAAAGGGCTATTGTCGACCACGGTGAGATATTTCATTTCACGATCAGGTTAAAGAAAGTAACTGGCCTTTCCCCCCTCTCCTCCCCCTCCAGTTCTTTCTTTTCTGTCCTTTCCGTTCGTCTGCTGAGAGGAAGGTGTGGACTATAGCTTGCATGTGTTATGTGTGTGAGTGAATGATCCATCTGATGCAGAAGCTGACCGGTGAAAGGTAAAGGAGTGTCTAAAAAGCAAAAAAGAAAAGAAAAGAAAAAAAAGAAACAGAACAACAGGAGTAGGGCGGGGGAACAGGAAGGAAGAGGTGATGGTTTCACACAGTATATATCCCATCTTCCACCGCACTGAATCATCATTCAATCCACCTGTAACCAACGAAGACGCAACCAGACACCACCAATATGAAATTTCAGGTAAGCAAGCCACCAACCAAAAAATAATCGAAGTCTTCTTGAGTACGTGTCTGCAGTAGACATGCACGACAGACAGTGAGCGATGTTTATTTAACGTCAGTGCTAGTGAGATTTATTAGTGCAGTGTCCAACAAGTAATCAGTGCGCAACAAGTGTTTCTCAATCGGTAAGCCGCGTCCTGGTTTTTGAATTTTGGATTTCTTTATGGCCTTTAGGCATCTAAGGCTCAGACTGGGATAGGGAAGAGGAAAGAATGTGGGAAGGAGTCGGCCTAGGCCTAATTTGAAGGTACAATCCTGGCATTTACCTGGTGTGACGGAGGAAACCCCTGGAAGAATTCAGTCAGGATGGCCAGACGCTGGAATTGAAACCAAGGCCTCCTGAATGCGAAACCAATGCTCTACCACTGAGCTAAGGCCTCTCGGTGTCGCGGCCTAACGAGTTCCACGGGTGAACACGCCAGGATCCCTACAAGCCTTCTTCTTACAGAGAATATAGTTTCATCAAACGAATGTTAGACATCTAATTTTATACAGGGATAATGGAACATACAAAATTTCGTGATTTTTAGCCTGTAAGTACCGTTTTATGGTGTTCGGAGGAAGAAGCTGTAACAATCGACAGATTTTGGAAGAAAACTTAGATATTTCCTTCGATGGGTTCGTATACAGCCCTGAATTATCGTATCGCAATGGTTTACGGCTCTTTTGAAAGATTAAGGGGCACAAATCGAAGTGTACATTCATGAATATTCATTAATCGATACATTTTTAGGAACTTGAAAAGTACATTTAAAAACCTGAAAATGCTTTCCGATAATTTTGAAATTCTGGCAACACTGCATGTTAACAGGAACAATAAAATTGAGTACTGTGTCGTCCTAACTCTTATCTAGTGAAAATATTATTTTATCAACTGGGCCCTATAAATCTTCAGTGCAATTATATTGGACCGCGTCTTCCAAAAGGTTGAGAAACACTTGTTTATCACACTAAAAATATAAATTCAAATTCCTGCCACATGCGTGTGAGTGAGAGAGAGAATGCAGGTAAGAGAGAGGGTGGAGCGATGGCTTAATTTCAATCCAACAAAATTCAATATATCGACTGCAGAAGCCAAGGGATACAAGTGACATTGACGATTAGCAAAAAAAAAATCTATCTATCTATATATATATATATAGTTCACCAAAATTATGGTGCAAATTTTGTGAGGAGAGAAAAAAGTTCATTGAAAGAAATTCAAAATTATGGATAGTTTCGGAGATGCAGGCTCTCAAATTCACATCATCGCATCGTCACAAATGACGTCATAGCTCGACGTAATGACGTAAGTGTGTTAACTTAGCAAATCAAACCCGATACATCTATTTAAGTATGTTTTTGATTGAGGAAGTCTCACATAGACAGGTTACGCAACTTAAAAATTTCATTGTTCAGGAAATAAATTGTTTAATAGGGCAAGCCTAGAAATCCTCTCTAAGCTGCATTCGCCAATCATAAACGTGAATTTAATAAGCTGTATTGGGCATTACTTCGAGTGTGATTTGCTAAGCTGATCCTGTTTACCTTTTAATGGGTACTGGGTTCTTCATGGCCGCCATCTTGAAATTAGCCATATTGTAATCAGCCATTTTGAATCTATATTGATTTTCTTAAATGGGAAGTGGGTCGTGTAATATGTCATTCTGGGCTAGAATTTCACGAGAAATACGTTTGTAAAGTCAGTTTTGTCGTAAATGTACTATTGTGACAAATAAGGGTATCTGGTACTAGTTTGGGGTAATAGCCTTAAAACACCCTTTTCGTTTTGAAATAATAGAGAAAATGAAACCCAAACACACACAAATTGTTCTTGAGTTTTCTTCTATATCGATATCGATTTGTATTCATTTTTGTTTCATATTTTCTTCCGTTATTTCAAAACGGAATGGGTGCTTCAGACTAATTCATATATGGAAGTGGCAATCTCTCAGAATAATACATTTACGACGAAACTGACTTTACAAACGTATTTCTTGTGAAATTCTAACCCAGAACGATATACGGTATTATACATCTTGCTTCCCCCAAACGATATTCAATATGGTGGATTTCAAGATGGCGGCCATGAAAAATATACCATTCAACAAGTTGGGTTTTCCACACAGTACCCATTATTGCGTATTTACCTTCCACTTCTTTCACCAAATTACGAACATGAGGATATTTCCAAGCTTTTTAACCACTTTCTTGAGACAGAATTTGACTTTTATATCGTTGATGTCTTTCAAAATAATTGCGCTCGGTTGGCTAAAATTTCCTTTCGCATTCTAACCATGACGGAAGAAAAAATGTATAATTCTTTTCTGCCCCATTAGTACGTTTGCTTGTAAAGTTTTTCAATATTACTTGTATTCCTTGGTTTCTGGAGTCTTTAAATAATGTGATATTTCCGGTTTACAAATATTCACCGATTTTTTTTAAAGATCTAATTCAAGACGTAAAGTCGAGGACAAAAAGAGTTTACCTAATTTATTTCTTTGTTGTACAAACCGGTTTAAATACTTAGCAAGCGCTTTTGTTCTCCGTAACCAAGTGATTTCAATGTATCTTTTAACGTGTAGATACAGTTTAGACGTCCCAGAGATGGAAGGAACTCCCATAGTAGGCAATAACGTTTTTTTTTTTTGAAGTAATCACTGCTACCCAGGGATTTTGCCAGGATTTTTAGTTTTGGGGGGGTGTAAAGTCAAAATTGAGTGCGTGTAAGTGGAGTTTTGCACGGTTTCTATCAATGTTTGCCCGTAAAAAAAAAACATGAAGTTGTTGTGGGGAGTTCTCTCGAGGCTTTGGTGAGTGACACCCCCCACAGAGGGCGGAATCACTGCCGCTACCTTCCTTTAGTGATGGTAGATGATTTTTTTCCTTTCTTGTTAAACAATATGCCGAAAGCTTCGAAGAAAATAAAATCTCTTATATGCATGTAGCACTACAAAGTGAACAAACACGATTTAAAATTATTAGAATTGCATTACAAGACATTCTTCACACAAGTAGGAAAATTAATTTTGGGTTTCCTTAGAATTTTTTTAACTCTTATAATCAATCGTATATTAATGACTATGACAACTGCTAATTAAGATAATACTATCGAGAGAACTGCAACAAATTCGTCTTATTATCAACTAGTTTAATTAACTTACGAAAGCCCAAGATCATTATTGATTTAATAAGAGTTTAAGGAAATTTTACTTAAGATAAATATAACAAAGAGGACTTGTGAACAGCAGATAATTAAAAATATATATCTATTTTCAGAATATTACCTGCTTTCATGAAAGAATTGACTCAACTAAATATATTTGTTGCCATTTACCATCATGAAGTAATTTCTGTTTCATCTCAACAGTCTATGTAAAGAAAGATATTTATATTGTTGACGATGTAGGAATCATCTGGTGGAATTACTACACACCAAAACACTGAAAAAAAAAACACTTTCCGAAAGAAATCCTTTGAGCCTTTAACTTGGTAAAACCAAATATATAGAGATAAACAAGCAGGGATCAACAGGTTTGTCTAAGCTCTATTTTTGGCACAATAACGGGGTTTATACTTAAAAACATAAAACAGAACTAATATAATCGAGTACGAGTTTGAAATTAGTTTGAAACCATTCAGTTATCATTCTAATAACACGAGACATACACTTTACATGTCAAAAGCATATTGTAAAATATAACATTTAAACATATGTTACAGAAGAAGTTTTTTTTTTTTAAAAAAAAGAGGAGAACTCGAACCCCGAACTTTTCTTACTGTAAGTTAACGCGCTACCGCTTGTTCCACCAAAACTTAAATAAACGCTTCTACAGCTCTCCGTACGTCAAAACTCGCTCATCAATTATCATTGTACGGCATTCCCTACCACACGGCAAGTTCTAGAGAAAATATTGTAGAGTTTTTGTTGTAGGTATTCTATCGATATACAAAGCTTGGTAACGATTTGAATTTTTGACATCTGTATGTTTTGGTGTGAGGTGCACAAAATATAAATGCTACTGCACCATTACACTGTATGTCTTTGCTAAATTTTAAACGCTTCATCTAAAAAGAAAAAATAGGATACGCCAGTTTGCTTTCCCAGCAACGATTTAACTAGATATATATTCATTAATTATTGTAATACTATTTGTTTCATGGAATGGTTTAAAAATGTGTTTTAAAAATTATATAAACTAAGTGGTTTAAAGGGTTACGTTCAAAAATTCTCGCTCTTCCTATGCAATTGCTAAAGACATTCTGAAAAATGGCAGGCAATCATATCTTTACTCTTTTATTTGAAGATTTGTAAAGTTCTTAGCAGGTTTCGTTTACGTTAATCTTTTCTGATCAAATACTCACAAAGGATAAATATCTGGGGTGGTTAAGTCGGGTGATATAGGGGGCCAGGTTACATCACTGTTACATGAAATTAGTCGATTAGGGAAATTTTGTCTCAAAAGATTGTAATTTTCTTTCCGGGGGAAGTATGAGCTATTACGGTATTCTGCTGCAATGAAACATGGTTCGTATAGAAACAGCTTTAAATCAATTATCAAAATTATTTGCAAAGGCCTGCTCCGACTAACTTCTAAGTCTGCCGAGTGTTTCATAGTCCGTGTTTTATGTTCTTGATCTATGCTAGCCTCTCATATCCCGGTACTTTGATTTGATCAACCATCTCAGTAGGATATCCGTATCGGCCAATATCAGTAACGCACGATTTGTGAATTCGATCGACGTTGTTATCCAATATCGGTCAATATCGAATGGCGAACACTTTTACCGATATTGTCGATATTGATGCAGATCGGTATCCATATTGATCGCTGTATGAAAGCAATATCTTTGTCTGAGAGAAATTTTCTGTTTTAATAAACGGAATTGATCATATTTATACAGTAGTTTTAGATAAAAACAAATGATCTTGATTGATTACAACCTCTATTTATTCTATTACGCGTCATATTTTCACGTCTTTATGTATAGTTGAAAGTTTTCACGCTTGTCTTCGGCTGGATTCGAACCTGCAACTTTGTGACTTGTCGTCCGTTATCTTAGCCACTCTGCTCGGAAGTTATCCTTCAAGAAAAGTATGTCGAGTATTGTACTTCTTCAACTCAGACCTAGAATATGATGACATAGGCAGTATTTACATTTCAGAACGGCTTTAAGCAGGAGCATACTTTCTCGAACACACACGACTCTATAGAGTCAGAACGATATCGACCAGTGTCGATAGATGTGGCATAAAAAAATCTTCAAACAGTAATATTTCTCTAAACTTAATAATTTCATCTGTCAATTTTTTTTGCATCTTTTCTGGATGAAGTACAACACGTTTGTCATGTTTCAGGAATAGCTTTGAAGGTCGAAATATCGTACCACGCTAATGTGGATTGATGTTTAGTCAGAACTGCCAACCATGATTGACATCCGTGTTATTAACCAAGTATTGGTCCAATATCTTGCCCGTTATTCTTGTGTTGCTTGGGCACTTTTGCCAGTGTTATTAGGTTCCCGTTGCAATATTTCCCTCAAAATGCTGAAAAAGTTCCCGGATGCTAAGTTTATTTTAAAAATTGCTGGAAATTAAAACAAGGAGTGTCAAAAAGATTTTATAAAATTTCCCTATTTTAAATTCTTTTTCCCTTTCTTGTGGCCTAGATTTTCCTGTTTTCTGGGAAATTTCCCTCCACCTGACAACACTGCTTTCGCCACGCTTCTAATTTGTAATTCATCTGGTGTTTCTATCAGTTTAAGAAAAGTTTGTTGCATAATATACTAACGTTAACTTTTTATCTCTTCATGTTAATTTTACTAAAGTTCTTTGTGATTCTATACGTAAACATGGATTTTCGAACTATAACTTAGAAGTTAATGCTTATTGAACGAGTATGCACTTATTCATCTTAATTTCATGGTATTCTTCTTCTTATTCAACTACGTTTGAGAGGAATAAAGCGTATCACATGCTCTAAAAATAAATGACTTGTTTGGTAAGAGGATTATCCCTCTCTCCCATACAAATTATATTTTGTACACGATATGTAAGCTTGCACCATCTATTATCACTTGTTTGACTAGATCGTTATTAACGGTCGAAACGATCTGTCGAACTTCTAAGGACGAAACCTACAATTTTCGATAAAGTTGACTCCGAAAAACTACGTTCAATGAACACCGGCGGGATTTGAACCCCGGCGGGATTTGAACCCGTGACCAGGGGCACATAAAGCGAGGATACTAACCTCCTGGCCACCTCGAGGTCATCTATTATTACTATTATGAACTATTTTAATGTGAGATTTCCCAAATTCGTGAAATCTGCGGTCGAAAATAATGTAGAAGTATGCACTACGTGTAGACATGAAATTAGAACTTCTTTCCCTTCAAATGTTGTAAATGTGGGATATGTCTGTCTTTTCCTTAGACTTTCAGGTATATGTTGACCTTTGCGCCACCTGTTACATACATATCTTGCAGATAACTTTTGAATTCGATTATAAAGGACAAATCCGACCTGACCGCCATCTCGTTTTTGAAGTGTGTATCACGCATACATGAGTTTCTAGACTGAAGAGAGACATGAGATAGTTACCCTATACTAAGCGACCCTTTTTTTTCTTCCTTACCTTGTTTCTGATTGTTACATATTTATTGTTACTTATTTATCTCTATGATCTCATTCTTAATTGTTATATTTCTGTTTGTTTCTTCATCGACTTCTTGGCTCGTAATAATATAATTTGCTTTCTTCGCGTTCGCCTGTACACTCATTTCCTCTGTAACTTCTACAAGAATTTTGATATTACTGTGTACGTTGACTTCTGTAACCTTAGTATTTCTTAGTCCTTTGTTTTTGCATCTTTACAACTCACTTATTGGTCCAATTGCATGCTTTAGAATACTAGCGAATATTATGTAAGAAAAGTACGTAAAGTACTACTACTTTAGCAATACTAGAAAAATGGTGAAGCCTATAACCTAATTTTAACATAGTTTTGTTAATATAATCACAAATTTATGAACCGAAAAACCAGACATTGTCAAAGGACGTCAAACTGTAAGTGATGACATCCCTCCAGAACACCGTTCCGGGGAGAGGGATAAAGAAAGTAGGAGCGGCTAGGATCTTAGTCTAATTAACATTTCGACCTCCTTTTTTTTTAATTTTTGCTTCTATCTTTGCCTTCTTTATCTTAAATTTAGAATCTTGAATTTATTAAGTAGTATACACAGGGTGGTTCAGAAAATATATGGTCATAATACTGCACTGCCTCAATCATAAACTTTGCTAAGATATTATCCTTGTATATAACTTTAATCGTAGTTTGCTACGTCGACGCATCTTACGTCATTGTGCGCCGAAATATGACGTCCTTTCTAACTATGCCATTTTGTCATTTCTAAGATGAAAAATGGTTCTGTTAAATTTTCAGTAAATGAGGATAGTATCTTTGTATCTGCTTTACAGATGTCACTCCCATTTGTTTATTTGAGATGCACAGCAAATAATATTACGTTGCATTTGTAACAAACCTCTAACAAAAGTTAATATTATAATTTAATTGTTAAAAGAAAGTGTAATGAATTATATAAGTAATTCATACATGACTGGAGATTTTGGTTAGAAATAAGTATAAAGTTCCTGTCATCATGTTAGAAATTCAATCTGATATTAGTATTCATTTATTTCGTTCAAAATTGTAATCCATCGTTGTGAAACCTTTGGTATTTCCTATAAAACATTGTTTGACATTATTCAATAATACATGTACTGCTTATTTCATTGATAGGTGCTCCTAACATTGCTTGCTGTGATGGGCGCTACTGCCACTGAAGAAGATCAAGAGCAGGCTGAGTCTCAGAAATCAAAGAGAGGAGTCATTTCTGGAGGCAGTAGCAGTGGCGGTTATGGAGGAGTAGCAAGCGGTGGTTATGGCGGAGGAGCAAGCGGTGGTTATGGCGGAGGAGCAGGCAGCGGTGGAATTCTCCTTAGTCATGGTGGTGGTGGCTATGGAGGAGGCTATGGGGGTGGCATTGCCCTTGGCCATGGTGGAGGTTACGGAGGAGGCTTATTAACAAGCGGACTTTCTCTCGGAGGTACGTTGAAAAAGTACTTGTCTTGCATTAGGGGAACATTTCATTAAATTTGCTTAAGATTCATAGTCATTTATGTCCTCTATTGTACGTGCAGTGTTTAACTAACACGTGCACTAGATTTTTTTACAAATGCGTATATTGCATGACACAGAAAACATAGAACGCCATAGAATACTTAACTCCTTTGTATTTATATTGCCTTGTCCATGGTTTCTGTAAGGTCACTAAGATTACTGAGAATATACATATAAAAAGAGCGTTTAAATATCTCTCTAACTTTTTCAACACTGAACATGATACACATTACGAAATAGTATCAAATCTAGTAGCAATCAATTCATTCAACTGGAAAGAAAAATAAAGAAGAGACTGTGTTCGCTGCCCGCAAGTATCATAGCAAGCGACGCACATGCTAAGATAACCTAATACAAGAATCGTTAAATTGCATCTTTCTCTTTCGAAGACGAGCTTTTTAACTTTGTTACAACGTATTCAACAATACTGTGAAGAAATTCTGTGCAGGGATTTCCAGTTGGGGGGGGGGGGGTTGAAACCCCAACTGGCTGAATCTCTTATTCTGAGTAATTATGCCGCCCTGGTAGCCGTGTGGGCTAGGGCGTTAACCAAGCGACTCGAAGGTCCCGGGTTCGAATCCCGGCGGTCGCGTGAATGTTTGTGATTGTGGATTTAAAAAAATAATGTGTCAGATGATCGTGACGGGCCAAAGTCATAAAGTTACTAAAATGACCCATTTAAAATAAAACAAAGCAAATACAATCAGAGTAATTACAAGGTCCATTGTTCTAGAGTACTTATCTGAAAAGCATAACATCCAAGACTGCTTCCCATTCTGTTTGAACAAATTTCTACCGTTCGCCATTGTAACGCTGTGATTATTGTGCCTATCCCAGAAAAGAACGTCCACATCTTCACAAAATCTACAAAATAATAATAATAATAATCATAGAAGCATATACCCTCACGTAGAGCAGAGTACGTGAGGCAGCGTACTCTCTCTCACGCTTGCCTAAGAGAAACACCGAAGAACCTGCCATGCCCTATGACTTTTTCTTTTCAAATCTGAAAACGAAACTAATTGTGTCATTAATTCCCATCAATGTGAGAAAGCAGTACAGGCTATTATGACGGAGCGGCGTAGATAAGTTGGTAGAGTGTTAGCTTGACATTCGGAAGACCGTAGGTTCGCTCACAGCGACAGCCAATTCTAATTGAAGTTTTCCCTGGTTTGCCTCGGTCACACTAAGCAAATATTGGGATAGTACCTTGAATAAGGCCAGAACTGACTGCTTTCCAAATCCTTTTCCTATTGTTGAATGTTGTTATTGTTAAAATTCTCCAATATAAAATGAATGCCCTCTCAGCTTTATTTGAAGATTATTAAGTACGTAAATACAGGGAGATGGTTTCAGTCCCGTCTTTGAGCAATGTCAGCGGCGTTAGGAGAGAAGCATTTGATCTGAAGCGTATTTCTTCGAAGGAGATGACAACGATACTTAGGATCATAATGTTAAAAGAAAACGTACCCTGAAGTTTCTCTTGAACGTACAATACGAATGAAATACTTTTACAGGGAATCCGCTGGAAATGTGTAACGGAACCTTTTTTCTGCATATAAGAAGAAGCTTGTCGCTATATCGAGATAGTCCTATAACAGTGTTGCTGCCAGAGGCGGCGTTCGGGGGTGGCAACCGCTCCAGGCCCCGCGCTTAGGGAGGCCCCGCGTTCCGAGTTGATATTTTTCTTACTCAATGATATAAAAGTTGATTTGT
>JAGDQP010027241.1:0-10832 GCA_022664845.1 Lepisma saccharinum
AATTTCGAATGCCTCCATATCTAAATTTAATCACGTCAACAACTCCTACCATATATAAGAAGCACAGGCTTGCTTCATTAAATGCACGCTTCTGACCATTTCCATATGTAACTGCCGCCATACTAAAGGCAAAAAAAAAAAAAAAAAAATTAAACAATGGAGACTGATTCTACTATTCAAATTTCTTGTGTTTATTGGAATCATTGGCTGTGATATTATATTAAAAGAGATTATTAAAGCTTTATTGAGTTACAATCTTGTATTAATGATGAAATTTGTTGTATACACAAAATATAACATAATTTTGCACTATACATATATGCAATTATATAGTACAAAATACTACATTTAAATATTATATAAATATGCGTTTAAAATCAAGGCCGGAAGCAATACTAGCGCTAGAATCTGACCACATCCCGGTGTGTCTAAACATCAATTACCTACATACTCCAGATATCAGAGCTCTGCCACCTATATATAAAACAGACTGGAACAAGTTTCAACAATATCTAGCTAGAACAACAAATCCTAAATTACCACTTCACAGTCCTGAAGACATCGAAAATACCGTTGATCTCATCTCATCCAATTTCAAATCAGCTTTGCGACTCCACACTACGAAAGTCTCACCTGCAATTAGACCTGATACAAATGGCACTCCAGAAGATCTTCGCACTCAAGCACTAATTTCCATAAAACGATGTGTCAGGAAAAAATGGCAACAAACTAGACTTCCAATATTCAAAACTCTCTGGAACAAATTAAAACGAAGAGTCAAGAAACGTCTCCAACGACTGATCTCGCATCACTGGTCTCTGAAAATTCAACAATTAAACCATCCAAATTATGAATTTTGGTCCATAACCAAAGCCTTAACCAGAAAAAACTCAGCGCCTTCAAATCGTCCCATACATGGTCCAAGAGGTCTTGCCTACACTCCACAAGATAAATCAGAAGTCTTTGCTATGCAATTACAAACGCAATTTAGCCTCAACCCGGAGCCTTACGATGGAGATACCATACGAGAAGTCAACAACCACCTACAAACTACCCAGTACGATGCCCCATTTCTTCCAGAAACACTGTTCACACCCAAAGAACTGCAAAACATCATTAAAAAAGTCAGAGGTAAAAGCACCGCTGGACCTGACGAAATACCCGCCACCGCACTCAAACATATTCCACGAAAAATGTTGGTTCTATTAACTAGACTGTTTAATGCCATCCTCATCTACAGTCATTATCCTACCAAATGGAAAATAGCCAAAGTAATAATGATTCCCAAACATGGCAAGGATCAACTTTTTCCACAAAACTATTGTCCAATAAGTCTGCTTTCAGTCATCAGTAAACTCTTTGAACGCCTGCTCAAATATAGATTATTTCAACACATTTTAGATCACAATCTGCTACCATACCATCAATTCGGTTTTCGGCCAAACTTTAATACAGAAGCACAACTTGTTCGCACGGTTGAAGAAATAACGCTGCAATACAATAGGAAAGGACACGCTTTTGGCATCTTTCTGGATACTGCCAAAGCTTTTGATAAGGTCTGGCACAAAGGCCTACTCTACAAACTAGCCATACTTGGATTCCATCACCAATATCTCAGAATCATCAGATCTTATCTACAAAATCGCTCCTTCTATGTTTCTCATCTTCATACTACTTCAAATACATATCCGATCACTATGGTGTTCCTCAAGGTTCTGTTCTTGCTCCAGTTCTGTTCAATATGTACACGGCCGACATACACCCACACACGCTACTGGCTACATTTGCTGATGACACAGCCATATTTGCCTCCTCACATCAAATTAGATTTGCGCTGAGGTACGCTCAACAACATCTTGATCTAATTGAAGAATGGACTACAAAATGGCGATTTAAACTAAATGCAGATAAAATTACTGTAGTTCACTTCACAAAAAGACGAACAGCACCTCCGCAACAACTATCACTCTTTGGAACTCTGCTCCCATACAGTCCTAGTGCCACCTACCTGGGTGTTGAATTAGACAGAAGACTTACCTTCAAAAAGCACATAACGAACATTGCAGCTAAATCTACACAACGTACTGGTTATTTGTATCCAATATTAAACAACAATAACGGACTATCCCTGAAAGCACGTTTACACGTCTACTTGATGATGATCCGCTCTAAACTCATATACGCAGCACCAGCCTGGAATCATGGCGCTAAATCACATCATCTATTACTACAACGTGTTCAAAACAAGGCAGCCAGATTCATTACAGGACATTTCCGTGATACTAGCATAGCACAGCTTCATGAAGACCTGGAAATACCCATGCTGAAATATGTACTAGACTCTCACTGCAGATTATTTTGGCAGCGCATGTCTCAATCTACACACCAAGTTCTCCAAAACCTTGGAACCACTATACCTCCCAGATTCACCCACCGAATGCCTCATCCCATCTAAACCTTTCACACTACATATTCTTTCTTATTTTATGGTTGGAATCTTTACCATCTAGCCTGACTGCATAATCTAACAACATCTTGCCTCGCTAAGACAACCAACACCTTGTAAAACGTCAAAAATCAAACTCAATTCAGACCCATTGGGAAAGCGACAGTTGCTTTCGCAAAATTTCATATATCCCTCTTTTACAAACAACGTCATAAACCTGATATAGATGGCATGGGCTCTCTGAGCCCGAAACTTCTAAATGAAACCCGTCATGATAATCCTCCTCCTCCTCCAAGATTTCTTTTAAAAAAACAGAGTACCTGCATGTGCGTGACATCTCCGGTTCTACTGGGCGTTCCAAGGAAACTGACTAGTTCGGAATATCATGGAGACCGCCAACTTGTATGCGTCACTACTGGCTTGTTAAGTTACACGTGCACGGTAAATACAGCGGAGAAACCACCGTTTGCAAAGTCGTGGCCTGGTTCAGTGGTTGGCTTACTAAATAAACATCCCGACTTAAAATTTCCGGCGGGATAGGATTTCTCTTATTTTTTTCTTTCAAAATATATTTGTATATGTTCTTATTTATTATTAATTATTCCTTTCTTGCATTTTTCGTAGATTATATTAAATTAGTTATCATGGGTTTGTGGAGATTAAGTAAGATTAGGCGTGGTCATTTATCTTTACAATTTCCGCTTTCATATTCCAAACTCGATGCCGACATGGCGTTCTGTCGATATCCTGGCTTCTTGCTGGATTTTAATGCAGTCGAGTTCCTGGATAAACGGTCGACGGCTACAGTTAGTTATGTGATAAGCCTTTCGTTCTGGGGTGAGGTGACCGGAAGCGTGGTATTTTCCCCAGAGCATGATACATACTTCACCGAAAAGGTTTAACAGAGTTATTAAAAATGGTAATAGTCTCATTCATATCCTCGAAAATATGTCACCGGAGGTGTACTCGTCCCCCTTGCAAAAGCTATTCTGCAATAATCTGCTTGAAGTATTGAATTGTTTAAAAGTAATAACATATTTTAAAACTTCCAAAAAGGAAGTTCCCGTTTTTGGAAGTTCACTTCTCACAATATCTCACCAATTACAATATTGTTTAATTCTAACCAAAGAGGAAAGCGGTCACCCGATCAAGATTTCTCCACCGGATCAATTGATTTAAGTTTCGATCATCGGGTTGTCGAAATAAATCAGTCTAGTGATTTTGGTCAAAACCCGTACCGAGTCATCCGGTTCACAGGGTCAATCCGGGTAACCGGATCATTAAAACTGACACGTGTTTAGCTCTGGGGACAGCAGCTTATGAATGACATCTTCAAATTGAAGAATATGTTAACTATGTGACAAATCTCGCCAAACCATGTGACATATAGAAACTTGATGTACAAGAATTTAAATCAAGTATTTTGTTTTTCAAATATCGACCACAAAACCCTTGCTTTGTTGCATTTTTAGAAGGTAATTAGGTGCTTTTACTCCATGGCAATCACATTAAATTTTAGATCACATAATAGCAGCCATGATATTTAAATTGACGTACATTTTGTTTATCAAAACTAGCCAGGTTTCGTATAGTTCCGCAAAAATACCGCAGGAGCAATTATTTGAAGTCTTGATTCAAACTTTAGTCCATACTAGATAATGATAAATTTTATGTGGAGAAGGGAGACACTTCGAAAAAATTCCAAAACATCAGTAAAAGTTCTGGTTTATCAAAGGTACTATATATGATTATATCAATTACAGCGGAATCTCGTTATACCTCATATTTTACAAAGTATTTTGAAATATGCTAACCAAAAGAATATACGTACTTGAAATATTGGGAGATCACTGAACATTGTATTTTCAGATACATAATTTTAAGTTGGAAATATCGTAATTTAGAAAATGTATTTATTTTAAGAATTATCGTGAAAGTAAAATTAAATCGATGGTGGATGTAAAAAAGCAATGTGTTAAGGTCTTTAGGTTTACACAAATGAACATGATTGTTACAGAATCCTTTTACTGCTTCTGCTCCTTTCTAAATCGAATTCAGTTTTTCATTTAGTAACATAAATTAAAAGTAATAGCAATTTATCTCCAACTTTTTTTAAAAAAACGCTAAGTAGGTCAAACATGCCTACCCTCTCACATTCTAGCCATCTGTGTACTATATTAAATCGGCTGCCATGTTTATCAAACTAGCAAATCGGATGCCTCGCCACACAGAAACAAACAATTAATCAAATTAAGCAGGGTCTTGCGAATTCAACACGTGCTTAACTATTCTCATGAAAGTAATAGTATTACTCAAGGAAAGAATTAAGAAAGCTCGACATTGGTGATTAATGTGACCACCCATTTCTCACAATAGTTTTAATCACAAAACCTCAATACAAATTAAACATATTAAGGACGAAAAAATGTGATTCTGTCCCGTGACTACAAAACCCACAAATTAATCAATGTAAGTCTATTTCAAGTAGATACTAATAGAACTCTTAAATTATTGCATTTGTCATTCTTAAATAAATTTGAAACCAGAAATGTTTTCCGAAATATTGCAAAATAATGCAAAACTTTGGAAAACATTTAACCTAACTTTGATTGTTGTTTAAATTCTAAACGTTGAGAAAGTATGCTGAAAACATTTGTTCTACTTTTGCACTTCGTCAAACAGTTTTGAAAAAAAAAAAAACAAACCCAATTTCCAACTTTCTAGAGACATCTGGTGTAAACTAAGGAACAAAATTTACATTCCTATATTACTAAGGTAAAGTAATTATTATATTCTTTTCTTAAGCTCATCAAATCTTGGAACATTAATTGAACTCATTTCTCGACGTCATAGAATCATGCAATTTGCAGAGCGACGTAAGTCCGGTGACAATACAATATTCCATTGTTACTTCCATATATTTCTATAATTGAATTAAAAGGTATTTTTAATATTTTTTTTTATTCTCAAAATGTTTATCCTAAAATAAATACTAGCCTGCAACTAACCTGGGTTTTCCTCGTTGCAGAATACTTTAAGATTTGTGTCACAAAACATTTAGCTTGAGAAAATGTATCCGGACAAGGAAATAACTAAAAAAAATAATAAAAATATTTTAAAGACATTCTTTTCTTAATCAATTCGCACTCAAAGGTAAAATAATAATAATAATTTTGTTTATGCATGACTAAAAAGAAAATAATGAGGCTCGTCATTTCAAGAATTTATAAAATGACTGTAGATAAAAGCTCGCCTCATTCTTTCATTAAGGCAGGAACATTTTTTTTTTTTTTTACATTTTAGTGCGAATTGATTAACTAAAGAATGTTTTTAAAGCAGTTTGTATTATTTATTTTCTTCTTGAATCAATTTTAGGAACCAGAACAGTAGCTCACAGGATTAACAGTACAACATTATGCATAACAGAAATTATACGAAGATAACATTCCTTTCATTTTTTTAAACAGGAAAAAAGTACCAGCACAACCTTACACTTACCATCTGCTCTTACATTATTGAAAATCTGGGATAATTAACTATATCATTGTTCAATTGTCTCTAACATATGGTTCTGAAATAAATGAGTGTTTAATAACGAAAATAAAATAAAAATGATAAATTTAGGTTGCCCATGCATAGACTGTATAAATAGGTCTATCAAACTAGTTAATTTTACAGTCGCTTACCAATGCTAAATTTGCAGCAATAAATCCAAAGAAGGGGTGGTCCGGCCCACACGTCGATGTTTATTGTAATTAACCCTAAAAGTAAATTATCTGACGGGATATTTTAAACTGAATATCCTAGAAGGACATAGGGTCCAAATATGTATTTCAAGTTCCCTTTCTGTGGTGTATCCAAACAGATGCAGAGGGGTGTGCATGCCCCCTCAAAAGAATATGCTCTCTTTTTGCATTATATTAAGATGCATGCCAACAAAAGCTTCAAGTTGTTCCCGAACCGACCTAGAAATATTGATAATCGCATACCAGTTCTGAATTTCTACCAAAAAACTCCAAAGATAGAGAGGAAACCCCCCAAAATCTTAATATTCTTATTAGCTTTAAAATAAAGAGAAGTAAGAACATTTGTGAATTTTCAAAACGCAGCAGGCTACAAACACCACGTCGAATAATTGCTAGTCACAATAATATATTTTATCGCTGTGAGTTTGAAGCAATTGCTCTTATTATATGAAAAGCTACACAAATAGAAAGCAAAATAACAAATATTTTATTAAGTGCAATTTCATTGAACAATTTTCTGAGAAATGTCATTCCATCTTGACAAATTTCATAAGTTACTGTAAATTAAGTATACCAAACGTAGTTTGTCTGCCATCTACTAGAAACCTCAATAAAAAGGAACAACAGAACAAGTTTATGGCAAAACATAAATTTGTGGTATGGAATTCATTGGTAGGTTAGGGGAAAAAATGGGTCCTCTTATTTGTTGACAGAGGGAGCAATTTTTATTGTGCTACTTGCGGAAAAAATGTATTATAAAAGTTAAAAATTCAAATCATAGCTCTGAAAGGCACAGAAATTATTTTAAAAAAAACAAAGCTGGCCTGTTCGCGTCGCCCCACCCGTTTGGTATATGACTCTTAATAAAGGCTATTAAGAAATTAAGCTGTATACGGTCATATATATTTAATCAATTGATGCGTTGTAGTGTTTACAAAAATACATTCTTGTCATGTTCGTTTTTCATTGGCAATATAAAAAGAAAATTTTATTTGAGCTAAAGCATAGGTGCATGTTTAATTATACAAGTAAAATAAATTAAATGTTGTTATTTCCTTTATAAAATATTTTTACAATATGGTGAATTTATTAAAAGAGCGTCGTGTTATTATGTACCTGAAACTTATATTGTATGGTTAGCTAAATTAAAATTCTGTAAAAAATATACTATTTAAACTTCCCCTTGTGACCCTGTGAAATAGAGCAATTAATGGAGAATTCACAACAATAATTTTGTGAAATATTTAGCTGCTATACTGATTTCAAATATGAAAGAAGATCCAGTCGAACAACTCTAGGTCAAAGTTCAAACGATTTTATAAAGTATATCAAAGAAGAATGCATATTGGATAGCTATGTACAGGGCAACTCTTAAGGCAAAATTCGTACCGAAATATTTAGAATTAATAATTTTAATTTTCAAACAAAACAAAAACCGTTTGTGTATATATACTGTGTTGCAACTTCACGCTTGAAAAGAATGAACAGCTTGTTAAAATAGTTGCGATATTATTGGATTGAATCACGAAGAACGGTAGTTGTATCGAAGTTACATTTAAAAGCCCTTTGCCATACTAATACACCGAAGAAAAATAGATCGGTAGAATCTGTCTTACCGAACCATAACCTATGCTTCAATACCTTTCAAACGGTGTATCACTCGTCAAAATCTGTGAAGGGGTTCAAAAGTTAAGACCTTATTATCCCAATCACAGAAGTTTTACAAATAATAGAAAAGGACTTCCGTTATTCTGTCTGTCTTTTTTGGTTTAGCTCAAAGTGGTTGGTACCGGGGGATTTGGGGTCGATTTCGGGCCCCAACACATAGGAGTAAATCGAAGCTGATTTTGTTAATAGGAGTTACCGTTTTCGAGATTCAGCCCAAAATCGGCCTTTTGTGTAAATACTATGCACTTTATTTAATAGGTAGCCTTACAAAATAAGTAGTATCAGTATAGAAACCCCTTCGGAGTAAAGACAAGAATAACGCAAGAATTCTACTCACAAAGAAGTGATATCTATTTTGCCATTTACTTTCTTTGTGTCACTATGGCGGAAGAATACTAAATCTCAAAATTTTATTACAAAGAAAACAATTCTATTATAGTGATGCAAAGAAAGTGATTAATTCCCAAATAGATATAACTTCTTTCGTGAGTAGAATTTTTGCGTCATTCTTGCCTTTACCCCGAAAAGGATTTTATACAGATCCTTTATACAGAAATTTTGTAGTGTTTGTTAAGAAGATATTTTAGAATATTAAGCATTTTTTATATATCTACGTACATACATTCTAAATTTTAAACATCACTTAATATTAAATGCTTGGAGTAGTGCCAGACATTTCAGTTTATTGTTGGTATATTACTTGACTAATACGAAAAGTATACTAGTACAGAAAAACTATAATAATTTTAAAATGCTAGTACATTGTGATTGTATTCAACTTAATATCGACACTACTATTATTGAAATCAATGACATCTACTAAAATTAGAACACACTTAACTTTATTAAAATTTCTAATTAAGATAATTATTAGTCTAAACATATAATGGTTGGTCTTAATTAACAAGTTCAACATACGGTTATACACAGAGTGTTTTATATTTTTCATGTTGACACTGTACACACATTATCTGGCAACTCTGAAAGATAAACAAGTGTGCTGTTGGTTTCTGCTTGAGATGTAAATTTTACTTCTGTAATGAACTTGTGCAGAGCCATTTGACAATGGCTTTATATTGGATTTGTAGGATTATTTATCTAGTGTTATTGTACAAACAGTTATCATCCTGCTTGTGTTATTCCTCTCAACATTGGCCCTTCTTCATCAGTTAGTTAATCCGTTAAGAAGAGTAGTCAGGATTGGCGGTAAGTGGGACAGTACCAAAAGAGGAGGTGGAGGAGTAGGAGACGTACTTGGAAAATGAATGATTAGAGTACGAAGGCATAGTTATGAGAATTTTCGACTACATGGGTAAAGTTGTGTATCCCATCCATGGTTTGCAAGACCATCTCGTAAAGGTAATTGACTGATTTACACAAGACTCAGTAGTTCCTCTACTTCTGCTGCTCCATTTTCCCTTTGTTCTCAATTCTCGAAGAAAGAGAGGAACAGGAATGGACGAAGAGAAATGTTGTTTTGGTGAAAGATACAGGAAATATACTGGTTTTATAGTAAATTAAGAATTTTTCCTTCATCCATGAATGTTTATTTACTACAATCCTGTCAAAGAATGTTCCATTCATTTCTTCTTTCAATCAATTTCTCAAAAAGAAACTAAGTGAACGATAAAAATATTCAATTCTCATATAGTAGTACACTACATCTACTGCAACTAGTATTTCATTTCAGAATTGCCGAGGCAACTATATATTATGTAAAAGAGTACACTTAATCTTTCTTCGTCTTTCACACCTTATATATGTGAGTACAATGCAATAGCTGTGTTTGTAAAAGCTACGAGTATGAGTATTCTCTTCATATTGTCATCTACTCCTTGGCTACCTCATTAGCAGTTAAAGTTTATATAGTCTCTTCATCCATTCTCAACTTAAAAACAAATCTATTTTATATCATGCTTGCTCTTTTGATATTGCCTATAATAGGCAACACTTTATACATTTGTGCTGCAGTTATGCATTTCCCATTCATTTTTATATAAAAGGTTACGCTGAAGATCATTTAAATGTTAGATAAAAGATATTGATGAAATTGGCGTGTTAATTAATTACTCTGATTCCTACCAAATGCGAATATTATATAAAAACTGGGTGACCCAAAGGAAACTTCCCATCCCGTTAATTTCGTAACCAATTAATTTCGAGGAGTAATTCCGACACACGCATTTATTAATTTAAGAGTGAATGTGCCATCGTGGTCGAACATTGCATGCTGTCTCTTTTATTGTGGCCTAGTGGCAAAAAGTGGAATTTTCTTAAATGACAATATGGGTCCAATTAACCAGCATATCAATGGTCTTTAGTTTCTAATGACAAAAGCATGCGACCATTGACTAGCTTCTTTGAAAACGTGGCGAGAAATTGCGTTTGGAACTCTCAAATACTACAAAGTGATACATATAGAATCACCAGAACATTTACTAATTATACGGTGTATAGTTTTATATATCGCTTCCGCAAGTCTTTGATCGGAAACAGTAAACAGGGGGATCATTAAATTCAAAAATTAGTTTCTCTCAACAGAGAAAGGACTACATATGTATAAATTGTATCCTCAACCAAATAAATCTTTGAGCACCACCTTGTAAATGAAGGTTCTGTAAGTTATGAAACCCAACCAACTACAAATAATTGCGGGTTATATAACAGAAAGGCGTAATAGACAAGGAGTACGATAAAACAACATAAAAAAAATATTTTGTTCTCAAGACCATACAAACTGTATACGTACTGTGAAATCATTTCCGTTGTGGAGAATTTTAAGATAACATTTTATAAAACCTTTATTACAATATGAAATTAGAAATTAATGTATTTATATTCGTATTTCCTTTCATTCAGAAAGTGTGTGTGTGTCCTATTAATCATTCCGATTGGCGAAAGTTTCCGCTCTTGTCTCCTCCTCTCTGTAGCAATTTATCGTTTTCTTATCTAAAGTTTCACTCCTTACCTTG
>JAGDQP010027241.1:10932-25174 GCA_022664845.1 Lepisma saccharinum
TATAGTGGCACTATTAATAAAAGTACGCAAAGATTAAAAATATGAATATTATTGTAAAAATTAAGCGTTTCAAATTACAATTTTGTTAGAAATTCATGTTATTCAGAAAAACAGAAGAAAAGGGAATTTAGTCTAACAGAGATTGCTCGAAGTAGGTTAGAAAAGCTAAGGGAAAGCTTGGAACAAATGGGTTAGAAAAAGTTAGGAGACGCTTGCAGGAATGCGCTTGAAAAGGCAAGTGAAAGCTTGATTGATCCTAGTAGTTGCGACAGGCTATTGAAAGTAAAAGCAATGAGCTACTAATAATGAAAAGGTGCGGGAACGTTCATTCCGAAATAAATAAAAGAAACAGTGTCTCGCCCCCACTTCGAGCACTGCTAACAGCCTATCTAAGAACTGAGTGTTTATTCAAAGAAATTGCCAAACTCAAACAAGCTTTGAACATAGATGTCGCAAGTAATACAAATGCCTTAATGAAAATTCCTGAAGAAGTATATTTGAAATGTCCGAAACAAATCTTGCCGCTGAAACCATGATTTAAACGTTTGGGGATAAAAATTGCTTAAAAACCTTGAACGTCTTCCTCCTATGTTCAAACAGGAATAGGTTATGTTTGAAAGTACTTAATTGCTCCATAAAGAAAAAAAAATAAGAAGAGTTGTTTTTTGCAGGGAATGAATGCTCGTTCTAAAATAAAACTTATATGGATTTTTATGTAAGTTATGGTCTAAACAAACGTGGTAATTGATGGATGACGTACCTTGGCGATCGTGTTTTCGTGGAATAAATCGCATATATTCGTATTGAACATATCATGGGAACAAAATTTATCAAAGGATGTGTAATCAGCCAAAGCCTAAAGTTTATTTATATATGCATCTTAATATTAATAAAAACACACCTATGGCATGGCCTTGCGCGTTTACAGCTGAAGTTTGAGAAGGACATTTTCAGAGGTTCCGAACATAACGGCTCCATTATGTGTATTTATATTTCTCTCTGCATAAAAATAAAAGTTATAGCAACTTACAGTTTCTTGTTTTTATGATACATTTAAATCATGTTGAATCATTAGTTTTAATATGCCATATTACATATAATTCTATAACAAGTAAGTTCTTTTCTAAATGCAATTGATCAATTAAAATTAAGGGATAAAGGTGATCATATGGAGTAGAGGGCACCTAAAGCAGTAACAGTCTTCCTAACTGCATTTTAAAAATAATATAATAAGCAATAATTAAAAGATATCTTGAGCATTACATTGGTAAATTCACGTTGCTCAATTTCTCAACACAAATGGTTAATCGAAACTAATATATCGCAAGAGGTTTGTTCGTGTAGGTTCTGAGAAATATCAAAATAAATGTGTGTAATTTTTACTTTCATTTTTTAAGGACAAAAAGTAAAGATTTCACGCATGCAGACAGTTTTATAGTATGAGTGGGTACCGTGATCGCAGGACTGGTTTCTCGGAGTTAAAGAGAACCAGATAAGATTCCCTGCTTTGCCCTGACGATTTTATATTATTTCATGCTGGCTTCGTGCTTTCTGGTCTTAATTATTATGAAAGCTTTCTAATACATAGAAAATTAAAAGCACTGACATTCACGAAAAATAAGCTAACAGTATGTTTCATAAATGAATCAACTATTTCAGAAATTAGAACACTTTACTTTCTAGCGAATTTTAGTTCTCAGCTATTATTGAAAGCAAATATATCTACCTAAAAAGAACTAATTCAAATGTCAATACAATAACTCTGAAACCACAAAAAGGAGATAGTAGTTATTTGAGCATACCATTGGAACTATCGCCATCATGTTTGGACTTCAAATGTATCTTTCTGCAAACGTTTTTTGTTACAGTCTTCTTTAATTCCATTTCAGCTTCCCTTTAGATTATTCTGTATTTAGTGTTTTTGAAGTTAAACACACTTTTGAAAACTCAATTTGCAAGAAACCGTGTGATATAATTAACAAAATATTGAAGAATGAATACCATATATTCATCAACTCCATGATAGCAATGCTGTATTCTGTGCTAACTTGACAGTTATATTCCCAAGAATAATTCATTTTTTCAACAAAGAAAGAACAATGTGGACGAATCGAAAATCTACGTAACAATTTAGAAGCATCATTTAAAATAGTGTACAGCTTTTTCGTGCACAAACCGAATGACTAATCAATGATTTAGGTTAGACTTTCCTTATTTTTTGAAAGTAAAAACATTATTTGAAACGAAGGAGGGGTTGCGTAAATGAACTAGTTGTATTGAATTTATTTTATGAACTATTGATATCTTTAACTCAGACCGAGATCTGTTAGATAGAGGATGGAGAAGGTATCTTCAACACCTTACGTAAAGTACCATCCTAGAATTGCCCTTAGGAAACGTAGGGGAACTCTGGAAACCTTTGTCACAATAGTCAGCCATATGGTTCGAACCATCGGCACTGACGTTACTGCCTGGACCACGAGAACTGGGTCTGAATCCATGAATATTACAAATGAAATGAAGGGTAGGAAAATTGTTTTCAGGGCTAGTCTTATCTCTAAACAATCTCTGCTAGGAGTAGATTTGGTGTGCGAAGTTTCATCTTGCGTGATCTTGGTGGTTTTCTTGCTCTGCACCATTTTTCCAGGTGGCATGTCGGTCGGTTTTCTGGTTCTGGAGCCGTTTCTCGAACTTCGAACTTCTTACTATTCTTCTTTTCTTCATGTTTGCAAGGATTCCCTGGTACATCAGCTAGTCTTCGAGTTGGCATACTGGAGGGGCCTACTTTATCAGGGTTCCAGCTAGTAAAACTCATAAAGAGAAAGAGATTGTTTTTCACTACATAGTCACTATCCACAACAAAAGGTAATATAATATTAAATCTATTTAGCACTGCAGTCTTTTCACGAGTATCAGAAGTAATGCCAAGACTGTTTCTGATGTCCAAACCGAAAGAGATTTTGTCTTTACTTTTCTCAAAAATAAATAAATAAACAAAAACTAATTGTATCGTTACATTTCTCTTTGAATGTTAATCGTCACAAAAATCACCGTGTTTATTTTAATATTTCAATTGCGTACGATTACACCGTGATTCTCTTCTTTAAGCACTTTAAAGTTCGGCACCTCTCTTTTTACGTAGCTCCCGGTTTCATAAATATTTAGAAGCTGAAGAATCTAACAATCCTAAATACTCCTGATCTTTAAACGGAAAATAGATTGCATTTTTATGTTCAAAATGTTTTTATCAGCAGCCCTTCTATTACGATTATGCTTTCATTTTGCATTGAAAAATTAGATTCAACATTACTCTTGCCTGGGCAGTTTTCCTGATAATAATCCCAGCATTGAAAGCAGATTAAAGTATTACGCAATTTACTTTTGAATATATTTTAATACTTTTGGATACTCTCTATACTAAGCTCAATACTAAATTAACGCTCATAGTCTTATAGACTAGTATAATTATATACTATATTTTCTAATTTCCTTAATGTTTTCGTAATTTCAACATACAAATTTCCTTTTATTTTTGGAAGCCCTCAATTAGAAACTAAGAAAATAATATCTTTATCATCAGCGACTGTTTTTAACAACATTCCCAGATACCACCCAAACTTACATAACATGAAGTTTGGCTCTTCGAGTCTGCAGTAAAGTTTATAATTGTAAGCCTTCAATCTTGCTATAATCTTGTAGGAAAGTACCTAGTTGACATGTGACAACATTGCTACAAACCATTCACTCCAAACTTACTAGAAACGTTTTCACGTCAAACTTACTACGAACTTGTCTTGTTAAAGCTTTGTTGAGCCAACACCGAGCCTGTAGTGGAAAAATTAATTGTCTGCAGTAGGGTTCGAACCTAGAATTTTCCGTTTAGTTTTTTTCCGTCATTCTAATCACTATATTATCGTGGCGCTCCTAAATCTCCTATTTCACTAGTGCGTATCGAATTAGTGTGCCGTGAGTCCTCCCATCGATTCCCATCGAGGGCAACGTTTTTCCCTTTTTTAAGAAATACTTTAAGTTCATCTTTCTTGTCCTATTAAGACAATTTCAACCGTAGGTCTTGTAAATTAGACTGTATGATTCAGCTGTTAAAACCTTCAACATGAGCAAAATGACGGCAAACCGACCGCAACTCGCAGTGGCTTGCCACCTAAATCCGAAGGGCCGCCATCGGAATTGACTAATGCCGCCTCTCTGCCGCAAAGGCGGTTACCTACTGGGATAGTACCTCAATTAATATCGTAGCTACCACCTTCCCCTTCATCATCCCTAGAAGTAACCGCCATGGGACGTCATCCCACACAGAGACTAGGCAGTTCAACCGAAAAAAATGAATTATTAATTAATACTTTGATAATTACATTGAATTTGAATGTTAATTGAAACATTTTAACTTTGACTCAGGCCATTGATTATTACGTGATCAATCAAAATATTGCAATTCAATTTGCAACCAGCATTTTTAATCAGGATTTAAAAATATATTTTTTTACCTCATCGCATTAATTGACTTCAGTAGACGTATACAGTCAGTTCGAATTGAATTTATTTATGACTTCAGGCATTTATAGGGTTGAGGCAAGGATGCGGAAAATTTAAGTATGGCTAGTTAGCCATTGGTGTCGAACTCAGGACCTTCTGAATAAGAAGCTAACGTGCTACCAACTGACCTACGGCGTATTATCCTTCAATCATAACCATTGCTGGGCACAACTTGGAATGTGATTTATAAAGATGACCCAACTCGCATCATTTATTGTCGAGATGTTGTCATTTAAAATAATGCCATGATAAATTTGAGCACATGTAGTTTCCATGCTACGCGTTTCGAAATTTCTTTAAGGGAACTGTTTCTCTTGTATTGATGTAAATAATCACTACCCAAAGTGTATATGACAGGTGTTATGAAATTAATAACATTTGGGAGCTGATATAAGCACGGTAAAACAAGAAACAATCCTTTGTAGAAATTTCAAAATATTCCTTGTTTCAGCTTGACGTTATGTTGGCATTGCCACAAATAACGTTATATCTCGATAAACAATGACGTAAGCGATGCCGGTTTAGCAAATCACAAGTAAAGTACTGCCCAAGACATCTATTGTAATAATATTTATGATTGATGAACACAGCTTAGAGGAAATGTATTCGGCTTGCCGTATTAGGCTATATTTATTCGTTGACAATTCTTATGTTGCGAAAGCTGCCTATACCGCAACTCCTCAATTGTAATCATTGTTCAAATTGACATATTGGGTTAACTTCAATTGTGATTTACTTAACCAGCATCGCTTACGTCATTATTTGCATCGCTGACGTATATGAAATCATAATTGACGATCCTTCTGAAACTTTGAGCGCCTGTAGCTCTGAATGTTTTTCAAAATACCTTTTGTTTTAATGTGAATAAAAATAACTTTTCGAAGTTTGCCTCTGATATTCATTAACATACTGTTTATTTAAGACAGTGGTTTCCAACTCGTAGAAGTCTGCCGATCACTCAGCCTGAAATTGAATCAGTACGGTACTCAATAATATAATTGAGTTTAACTAAATTATTAACATTATGATTTTAACTGTCTAAGATGCTATTAAGTTTCGTCATGCTTTTGTCATCCTACTTACTATACCATACAATGAACAAAGCAGGCGTATTCAGAAACATAAACGAAATCACCAGAAATATTTGATTTGAAATTGTAACCAAAGAAGAATTTATATGGATTCGACTCTTTTCTTCAATACTAATGGGGAGACTGAAATGCTTGTTTCAACTCATATTAACTTAGTAAAATGTCACGTTGTTAACTTCCTACTTTACCAAAATTATGATTGTCTTTTTTCACTTGATACACAGTGTATAGTGTAAACAGTGACGTTCTAAGCTTACAAGGGAGGGTCTTGATATGTGTCACTGAGATCCTAATCAAACATAGTGCATCTGACTGAGAATGGTGAGATGTGAAGAATACAAAAAATTAAGGTGCGATGGACAAAGGAGGAGGGAGCTACGGTGGAGGGAGGGAGCGAAACTTCGAAATTCACAGAAGTTAAATAAAGGATATATCCACAATATTTCAGAATAAAGAATGGAACTTTCGGGAGGTGATTTCTGACATCGAAACAAGTTTAAAAAAAGATCCTTTGAATATGGGTGAAATGTCGCTTAGTTTTGAAGATACAGGCAGCGTTTCTAACTTCGAGTCCAAAATCTTCGCCTAGTAATGGGAGGAAATGAATAATTCTCAATAAGTCAGAAACGAGCCATTGAATGAATATTCCGTTTCCGGAAATTTATTTCTAGCAACATAGTGGACATCCGCAGTGAAAACACGAAGCCATCAGGTGGTCAGTGTTGCCATCTAGGTATAAAGTTTATTTTTTTTCAAATGCCGTACTTCGCGTTATTGGATATTTTATATTCTCTAATAATTATAAACAACATACGTAAAGCACACATCACAGTGTTGGAAACTACGGATAAGACAGAGAGGTTTGCGGGATTTTATACAAACTACAGGTTAGTAGTACTGTCTGAAATACAGGTCTGAAATCGTCCAGCTTGGTTAATTGACCTCTTTCAAAAATAATAATAATATTAATACTCATATTCCTTATATTACGAGTAGAATAGTTCAAAATGGGTATTATTTTAATGCTATCACAATCTATTAATTAATGGCCCCCATTTTTGCAATTGTTAAAAAAAATATAATATCTCCGTACTGGTTTATCAAAAAGCATTCAAACAGAAACCATTGTTTTTCCTTTAAATCATCTTGATAATTTTAGTTCTCTGCATGATAGGCCTAATACGTGCTTGAAGTGACCAAAATAATATTCAAATGCGATTGTCAAAATATAATAATTTCCTGTTTCAGGGGTCTTTTTCACCTTGAAGTGATTCAATGTTAATGCTTATCTTTTATACACTATTTACACATCCAATTCTATTCAATGTATACAAATTATGAAGGCTGACATGTGGTTAATTAAATCTTTATGAATGTTTGAAAATCCGAAAAATCGTATTTTATGCGTATTGGACGCCCGACATCTCTGGTAGAACAACATATGAAAGTATATTTTTCACATGTTGTACAGTTAAATAAGGAGAACATATGGTAGTAATTTCAGCTATGATATTTGAATCTCGACTCAGTCAAAAAGTTGTAATTATGGATTAATAATGTTCGTGCGTGTTTTGATACTATGCCTATCAGAGCGCGTACGAGTATTATATCCCCAATTTACAACCATATGTTTTCCTTATGTAACTGTACATTATGTGAAAAAATATATTTTTATACTTTGTCCCGCCAGAAATATCGGGACTACAATACACATAAAATATGAATTTTTGGATTTTCAAACATCCATAAGAAATTAAGGAACCACACATCAGTCTTCATATTTTGTATACATTCAATAGAATTTAATGCGTGATATTGTACAAAAGATCAACGCTGATATTCAATCTGCTCCGCACGAAAACCCCCTAAAACAGGAATTTATTTTTGTTTTGACCATTTCATTTGGATATTATTTGGATCACTTCAGTTACATTTTAGGCTTATAATGCAGAGAACTAAAATTATGAAGCAGATTTAAAGGGGAAAAAAGTGTTTCTAGTTGAATATCCTATGATAAACCAGTACGGAGATATTAGTTTGTTTACGTAAACAACTGCAAAAATAGAGGCCATTAATTAATAGATTGGGATATAAATAAGAGAATGCAAGTATTGAGCTATTTTAATATAAGGATTATTATTATTATTATTTGAAAGAAGTCGATTAACAAAGCTGCATGATTTCAGATTGGCTGCCCTGTAGTTCGTATAAGATCGAGACAACCTTTCTGTTTTATTCGTTGTTTACAACACCGTGGTGTGTGTTTTAAGTATGTTCTTTACCATCATTAGACGATATAAAATATCCAATAACACGAAGTACGCCATTTGAAAAAAATCTTTATACCTAGTTGGCAACACTGAAAAGCTGGTGGCATCGTGTTTTCACTCATGATGCCCACCATGTTGCTAGAAACAAATTTCCGGTAACGGAATTTTCATTCAACGACTGGTTTCTGACTTATTGAGACTTATTCATTTCCTCATATTACTAGGCGTCGATTTTGGACTCAAAGTTGGAAACGTTGGATCTCCAAAACAAAGCGACATTTCATCCATATTCAAAGGACTTTTTTTACTTGTTTCGATGTCAAAAAAGCCTCCCGAAAGTTGCGTTCTTTATTCTGAAATACTGTGGATATATCCTTTAAATAACTTCTATGAAATTTCTACATCTCGCCCCCCCCCCTAGCTTCCCCCTTGTCCATCGTACCTTAAATGGTGGTATTCTCCATATCTAACCATCCTCTATCAGATGCACTATGTTTGAATAGGATCTCAGTGACTACATATCGTAACCCTCCCTTGTTAGTTCTACAGTTAGACGCAAATTTACACATTACCTTCAGACAGAAGGGTGTTGTTCTGTTACATCAGATCATTGTGTTGTTTCCTACTCTCCTCATTCTAAACAAAATCAGCTTTCTATTATTTTTTCAACTTTCATTAATTTTAGATGTAAAGTGTCTGGTCTCTATACTTTGTAAACAATCGACTACAGAGCATCAGATAAAGGTACAAGAATGCAAGTTGTATTGAACATTTTATACTAGTATTTTAACACGTAAGTAGTGACTTTCGTACTTTTTAAACTAAATTATATATGTTTGGTCTATTGATTTACTAATGACTGCGGGCTATCTCGAATCCTTTGATGTTAAATTTAAACAATTAAGAAATATACAATCTCTCGATTCCGTTTTATACAATCTGAAAATTAATTTCATTTCTGGTTAACTAATGACATACAACGTGCCAAATCCTATTCGAAGTTACACCCATGGGCTTTATTTTTACCAACATTTGTCACTTACCTTTGCAGCATATAAGGGATTGTCTCTCGTAAAAATTGAGTTTCAAGTAATCAATAGTGCTGAGTAGATAAAGAAATAATTTTTTTCTAATCAGATATATTCAATCACATATTTTGCTCAAATCTCTTGTCATTATTTTTACATACATTACGTTACATCAGACAATGTCGTATTAGATTTCGGTATCCCTAGATGGAAAGCTGCAGATGTTTTGACATTTCTTCAAATAGGCTTCTTCTTTGCTTCGGTTTAGATAAATTCATAACCAACACGTTCTAAACATTCTACAAATACGGTTCTTCTAACTGATTTTTAAAGTGATTTTTTTTTTCACCAAAGCTGGTCTACTAGTAACTACTCTATCGATGGTCAGGTTTTAATATAGAAATTCTAGGACCAAGTGAGGTGATAGTGACGTCACTGTACTTTTCATAGAACGGGGATAATGAGACCCAACTTCGAGAAACTAGTAAGAGTATGTATTAAATCCCCTTGTGGCTTTTTGATATATGCTTAAAATGACAAAATGTTGTCAGTATTAGTTTTCCAGTAAAAGTGTATTACTTACCGACATATTCGAGTTCCTAAATGTTTTATAAGGCTTCTTAAAACATCAAACCTGATATAATTGATACATGGTCTTTTAAGGTGATATAAAACAAGAAACGTTTAAACATAATTTTATGTGGTAAAATGTTAGTCCTATTTCTTAAACTTAGAGTTCTATTTGATGATGTTTGATGATAATCTTTTTATTTATAATAATAGATTTGCATTTAAATTTTAATTAAGTTTAATTAGAGAGTCGTATAATGATAACCTACGTTACCCTCAGTAAAGAAAAAAGAGGACATTTTTGCTTTGCAAATGCTAGATTCTGTATTCTATTTTATTACGAAAATAGCGTATTCAAATATAAATTTAATGCTATATAGTACACACACATTTAAATAACTTTTATGGTATTGCTGTTGCTACTCTATCACTGGTAACGTGCTTCAAAAGTTAGTGTTTCAAACCAATGCATGGGTCTTCCAAGCAATACTAATATGCACCACCATCTACTGTGAAAACCGGTTGCCAATTTATGCATTAACGCAGTGTAATTAAAGGATCACCGCTTGTCTTAAGGATAGACATTACATTTTGATGGTTTTAGCGCCATTTTTTTTCAGCGCCTGTAGAAAGGCAAAGACAACATAAGAAAAACGAGTGGCACACGAAGTGTTAGATTTCAATGATTTGAATTGGAAAGGAGTATAAAACCACGTCCGAATATTGCAAGTGTGGTGCCAATGTTCTCTGCAGTACAATAATGTATTTTCATGGGAGTCGTAAAAACCTCTGGATTCATCACGGCCAGTGGAATGACTGCAAAAGATTTGTGGTGACCTCAATGACATTTCATATGAGTCGACTCCCCATTTGCTATAATAGAGAGAGGGATTTTTAGCTGGCCATTATCGTAAACACTACAGTCCGTGAATGGAGGGTTTGATATCTATAGCATTGGGTTGTAATCAAAAACATACATACAACAGTGATACACTCTTTTATATGTTCTAGGAAACCTACCTCTAGAGCTTGCACAATCACACGCACAACACAAGTTTCCATTTGTGAATTCTCCCCTTTTTAATGGGTCGTGCAGCTTGCACTCAGAAACAATGACACAGCAAAAAGGAAGGAATCTCTGCTCGGTGTATTAGTGTAGAGAAAAACTGATGGATAGATTGCTAGATAGAAGGTGGGGTAAACCCCTATAGCCCTATACAAAGATACAGAGAAGCGTGTTTAGGGAATTAGTGATAGAGATGAAGGTTGAAAGAGAAAGTCGTTTGAGTATCGTTCACAGAGGTCCACAAGCACGATAAAGAGGTACGTTTGGAATGCCAATGGAGGAAAATGTCAATATTGAGGCGAAACAAAAAGGCTGGATAGTGGTGATTTATCTGGAGAGCTGTGTTTTTTTCTTTCGAACTTGATGTTTGGCACTGGACTAGAAATCTCTCTGGAAACTATTTTATGTAACCAAACATTCAATGTGTAGCTTGGATATGGTAAATATTTTTACCTCTAAATCAAAGAGAGAATAAAAGTTTAGTTTAATGAAAATTGCCTCAAAATACCTTAGATCAGTGTAGTGCCGAATCAACGGACTACAAGTAAAAATGGAACCTGAGTTAGATAGTTATTATTCTTGTAGTGGGGATTATCAGGAAGTACATTGCTATGATTACAATACATTCACGTGTATTAAACATTTTAATGCCTCAGGAGACGGTTCCGTAAACATTACTGGCCAACTTACCGAACATTCGGAAATCCCAACACCATTTGCACACAGGTTAAAGTGACAGTGTTTGTTCACCAAAATGTTCTGTCAATCATTGCAAATTTCCAGCTGGCTTCAACTTTTATATCATTTTGACAATACAGACATCAAAATCCACACATTCGGAATCTTTAGTTACATTGTTGCGGATGTGTCATAATTATAATGCCGGCCACGCGATACCCACAGTGGCTTCGGTTACATCTACAGGCAGTTTCAATGTGCTCTGGTTATCATCTTCTGAGAACAAAAAATATTATACTATTCTGTAATATTTAACAAGATCACCAAGCGAACTCAACGCTGATACAAACAAAACTCAAACGAGAAAAGCCTAAAAGTAAATTACCTTAACTAGAATCGGTTTAGGGAATGAATGTTTCACATGCATGCATTGCTCCGTGAAACGAACTTCCTTAACCTAAAAGGTCAAGAGCACTCACACAAGAGAATTCCAGAACACGCAATCATTTCGGATAAAAGAAGGAAAGAATAAAGACATAAAAACGTGTTACTTTTCTAATTATCATTTCTTATGACCGGAACGAAAATGAAAGGAAAGGAACAATAATCATAACAATAGTGATAACGATAAAACAGCGAGGAATGAAAAGAAGAGCATGTCATGAACTGAAGATGAGAAACGCAGTAAAAATAATAGAAGAAGGGACTGCCACAATAATAAAAAACGTTGGAACACATTCTCACTATATGAAATGACAGTTACATAATGCGTTGGAAATGAAACCAGTTTTCCACTAGGTTTCAGTAAAGTACAATTTAAATAAAAAAGTATAGTCGAGGAGAGAGAGACCACTCATGTTTTTAAAACCTCTTCCATTGTAGAGGAATGAGGTAATGCGTGGAGGAAATTTTCCAAGAGGAAGATGAAAAATTATCCACATAAAGCTTTCACCTCTTTCTCCGCCTTTCATATCCTATTTGAAAATAACAATATAAACTTCCAATTGATTTAGGCTTAAATATTCTTACATATCTACTATATATATGGTTTAGAAAAGTAAATATTTTCTACAAAAGAGATTCTCAAACTGGGGTCCGTGGCATGATCCTAGATGATTCATGAAATGTTAAATATTTTCTGTCGAAAATATGCATTTCTAAAACGCAAGTAATGCAGTTCTAAGATTAGCGGTTTTAATGTAAAAGTCAAGATATTTTGTCCTTGCTTGAATAATATCCCTAGCAAGAAATGTTCACCATTCGGTCCCCAAAATACAGGTTTCAATATCAGACAATGTGATGTTTCAAGTTTTCCTTTTCTTCGTTATAATAACAGGGTGAGATCACTAGAAATTATGATCTAAAGACTGCAACTATTGCTAGGAACTTCTGATTGAATGAATAATTTGGTTCATAGAAAGAGAAAATTAAAGTTTTTGGTTTAAAAAAATTTTTTTTTTCTTTACGATTTAGAAATCTCGGTCACTGAACTCTTGCAACTTAAGTGAATTGTGCAAAGAAGTGGAAACTATGTACATAAATCTACTTTCCCCTATTGAAGTGCAGAAAATGTTCTAGTGCGTATTGATGAAGTAAGTGAATTTATTTTGTACGATTTCAAGTGTATGATACAAGTGGCATATTTCAGCTTTGTTTTCAACATCAGGAACAGCGTGTCATGTAACATGTTTTAACGTACAAAATAAAATAAAATAATTTCTATAAAAATGCGAACTTCGAAGTAAACAGCTTGGTGTTGGGGAGTATGGTTCATTTGTAGCATTTGATTTTTTGCACTCTTCCGGAGAATAAATCGATGATGAACTTCAGAAGCAAGATAATATTAAAATAAAGTTTTCAGGGTTTGATGAAAGTAGCGAAAGGATAAGGGATCCTTTCAGTGCTATGGTTCCGTCTTTCGGCCTTTCATCTGGTATCAGCTTAATGAAACATCTTAATGATCAGCTAAATGAATTTGTGTGATCAGCTCAATAAATTTGTATCTGGTGGAGCACTAAAAATGTCATTTAAGCTACGGTCCACCAGAGTCGATTGCTGATAAATTCGTTGGCTGAAAAGAAAGAAGGGCAGCAGGGAAGGAAACACTCAATCGCTGCCTCGCCCTTCGAAGACATTTCTAAGAAACCTCGCATATTCCCAAATGTGTTTTTGGGTTTATCACGTGACAAGTTGTTTAACTTTACCAGAGTGTCTAGTATCTACTGGCTGTGGAATTAACGTGATAAAACGCCAATTTATTGCTTCCCTTGCAGAATCGAAACCAAAGGCCAGACCAAGAAAAAATGCTATAACGTCAAAATCTAACACTTACATACACAATTGCGGTGCAGAATAAATTAAGGAAATTGGTAAAGTTTCTAAACACTATGACGAAATTCAGTACCGCTCTAGTTACGACTTTCAGTATGTTTTCTGAATGTGATGACTACATTTTACTGTTTACCTATGTTTTCCTAATTCCACTGTTCTCTATAAAAATTGAATATTTCAACCAGTTACTTGTTTTCCTTGTTGTGTATATAGTGTCTCACATAGTGTATGACAGAAGTTGGGACTTTTATAGAGGTTCACCACACGATGTTCATTATTTCGGTTTTTGGACGTCTTAATCGAATTGTTTCAACGTTATATATTGTATATATTACAGTGGTAACTATCATAATGACGAATTCAAAATAAAAAAAATATGTCAAAATACACAAGTGTTAATTTTACCTTTGCACACATTCTCCGAAAAATTAACATGTAACATATTACAGTTTACTTCCGAGGTAGAGATATAGTAGCGTCATGCTAATATAATATATAAACACTTCTGCCTACAAGTGCATTAATTACGCTAGTACATAGGATACTTACTGACATCCGTTTTGAAATGTTTAGTACCCAGTCATTCGAAGCATATATACTCTTCAGGATACTTACATTTTTATAGATTAACATTTTTTTTTAAAAAAAAGGATA
>JAGDQP010027242.1:0-25174 GCA_022664845.1 Lepisma saccharinum
CTCTACTCAAGTTTAAATGTGGAGTATTTATACACCAGGTTGTTCAGAAATCAATAGGTCAAATGCACAATGTCTACTTTTAATCCTTCCTGCGTCCTACTGTGTGAGACCGATGGAACAGGGAGCTGATATGGGTCACCGGGTCATTAGAGTTAAGTTTTGGACCGGGTTTATGCTTAGGACCTAGCCCTACACGATTTTTACGCGATGACCCACAAGGCAAAGCAGTGTTTTAACTCTTTCTTTATGACTTTCGGCGTCTGAACAGTGTTTCTTTCAGGGGTGACGGGAAACGGGAGTTCTTACCCCCATAGTACCAAGAATACAGCGCCGAAAATTCCTAATGATAGTAAAATCATATAGATAAAGTCTTATATATCCCCGGAAACAACAAGAATATCCCTGGAGGTCTATAAATAACTCTCCTCTCTGAAAAGCTTTTCTGAAAATTTGTGAATCTCACAAATTAAAATATTGATTGATTCAAGCCGCAGAAACAAGATTAGGTCAAATCGAGTTAAGGCAAAGTTATCGTGTCAAAATTGGGTCGCTGGGTCAATTTTGAAAAGATTCGATCATCGAGTCGCCGTATCATTTAGTTAGTCTGGTCATTTGGGTCACGCAACACCCTCAGAAACTTGCTAAACAGTTCAATATTACCAGCTCAGCTCTTTGCGACTATCCACAGCAAATAGAGAAAGTGAAAAAATGGGCAAGTGAGTACCGCATGCACTGAAGGAGCTTCTTGCGACTATCTACAGCAAATAGAGAAAGTGAAAAATGGCCAACAGGGTATTGCATCAACTGAAGGTTTTTTTGGGGACTATTTACAGTAAATAGAGGAAGTGAAAAAATGACCAACTGGATACCGAATGAACAGAAGGAGCAACACAAGCTTTAGCAAGTAGACATCTGCAGTGCCCTGTTGTTACGTCTTTACAGTAAGTCCCTACTCGATTATATTGTAACATGTGATAAGAAGTGGGCCCTGTACGATAATAACAAGTGAAGTGGGAGGTAGTTGGGCGTTCCTGAAATCCCGAAATAACTTCGAAACCAAAGTTGGCGCCACAAAAGGTTTTGTTGTTCATGTGGTGGAGGGCACTGGGTGTTGTCCATTACAAGCTCCTTCCTCCTGGTAAAGAACTGAAGAAATGTACCGACAACTGTGTAGAAAGCAGTCGTCGTTGGTCAACAGAACGACTCCTCTGTTCTTTAGAGACCCTAAACCTCACGTGGCAAAAGTTACGAAACAGAAGCTAAGTGATCTGAGATATGAGGTTATCCCAGGATCTCCATATTCCTCGGACTTAGAACCACAGAGTGCCATATGTTTATGCATTTAAGTCACTTTCTTGAAAGACAGGATGTTCAAAAATAGAGATGGGTAGGAATTAGCTTCCGGGTCTTTACTGCCTGACGGGAGCCACGTTTGTTCAGGGTCGGGACTGAGAATTTTATGAATCGTTGACAGAGATGTGTCGTTGCAGACGGAGACTTGTTTTGAATGAAGTAGGAAGAATATGATTATTGCATCCCAGAATGCAATCTCTCAAAACCCATACAACCGAAGGGTCAGGTTGACTTGATGCTAGCATATTTTTATAGATAATATTTTTTACTCGCTTTGATCAATTTGCTTCAGTTATCTTTGGTATCAAATATTATAAATACCAAGATGAATTAGTTTACATAGAAAGTTTAATCTGTTTCCTCGTGTTCGAGTCTTGAATTGAAAAGTATGATTCGAAAACTCGCTCAGTCCATTTCTGCGTTTTTAAAAATAAGCGTGTTGATTCGTGCTACAGAGAGTCATTTTTTACTTGATAGCTGACGGTGATTTCAAAATTTGTTCTAAGAATTTGCCACTTTCGCTACATTATATTTACTCTTTCTGAATATGTTTGAAAACGGTCAGCAAGTTTTGGAATCATGGTCTTCAATTATCTTTTCTTAGTAGTAGACTTGTCATTATTGGTGTTATTTTGAACTTAAAGGATTGGCTAAAACGTTTTTAGTAGCGAATGATGCGTTTCTAATAAGTTTTAAATTATTCCAAAATTGACAAATTTTGCAATTATATTTTAAGTGCTTTTACGTGATGTAGAAAAATAATTATCCAGATGCGTCGTTAGGTTTATCGTTATACATTTCTCACTTTTATTCGCCATTCCGCTTTGGTTACTTACTTCTGAATTCATTGTAAAATTAAAGGGTTTACTGGAACAGTAGTGCAACCCTGTCTTCAGAGTAGTGAATAAAACGTAGCAAAATGGTTGGAAAACTCCAGTTCTTCAGAGCTAATGTCAAACAAAACTAATTGTATTCTTCTTCAATTGCTTTTGTTTGACACTAACTGAGAAAAACTGCTAATTTCAAAACTTTTGCATCGCTTCCTCCGATTTTCTAAAAAGTCAGTTGGACCGCTATTGTACTCAGCTTTTTAGTTACACTAAAAACAACATACTGTTCATTATCATATAAAGTATTATTAATATTTTGGTACTATGTTACGTGTGTAGACCTAGATCCTTCAGTTAGCATCAGGAGCTTAGTTTGTAGTGATAAGTTCCACAAAATATCGTTCACGAGTTGCCAGCACATACTCCAGTTCCAGTTGCAAATAGGAAACCCTGTGCATTTTAAAGAAACATTAACTATTGTCTTAGTACGTAATTGGATATTTTCTCTTTTCTTTTCTAGACATGCAATTTTCAGCCAAAGTAAATTTAACGCCTATAGAAGTAGTGGATTTCCTGGAATTGTGGATCTTCTGTACCAATACGCAGTAGAAACAACTGTCGAAGGAAAAGCGGAAGTGAAAGAAGACCTGGAGAGACATTTGACAGACCTATATGTGATACTTCACAGAGCTACGGACTTCCTGCAATCAGTCGGACAAATATAAACACTTGTTGGTAGTGTGCACTTGTAATAAATCCCCCCAACATCTACAGATCACTCTCTTCAAGTAAAACGGTTCATGTGTGAACGAATTTCTTATACTTCCATAGCCATTTGAAAATAACTTTATACTGAAATTTCAAATTGAAACTGAATGTGAAGTGAGGAATGAATGAGTTGGACTACCTCGCAAGTCAACTTATTTGATTTATTCGCTCTCTTGTGTAAAAAAAGATTTATATCCTTTTCAATGACACAGGGAACAGAGTTCACAACAGAAGTTGAATTTTATTTATGGCCTGTATTTATGTAAGACTGAGGTCTGGATAGGTTAGGGGAAAGGATACGGGAAGATGTCAGTCAGAGCCTATGTTGAAGGTACCATCCCACCAGCTTACAACAGAAGTATTTTCACTCATCTCGTGAATAGTTTTTTATTAAGCAATCCAATTGTGTGGTTTATGTACAAGTAATTATATCTTCTAACGCTGGTATGTGGACATTTCTCTAAATTATACTGCTAGGTGGAGGCCAGCAAAAATCTGACGCTTGGCAAAACAGATAGCGCGCTTTGTAAGTATGCTTGCACCGGCACAACATTATTCTTTCATGGTCTCACACATACATTATTCTCTACATAAAGCTACGACGAGAATACGCGTAGTTACAAATATAATATAATCATATAAATTCACCGTTGAGAGAACGGTTTTATATTCGTTTCCAGTAATATCAGAAAATTACAATTCTCCGATGTATAAATTTATTTGCTACAAAACGGAACAATTTGGTTAATCCAACTGTCGAAAATGCAACTAATTGAAGAGTACAGGGATGGAAGGGAGTATGTCCATGAAAGGTGATTTCTGGTAAAATGCATCTTAAAGTCTAAATCTCCCGTTTATTCCCATGTATTTAATATTCTTAAAACCGCCATAAGTTATTGATGCTTTTCTATTGGAACTTTCCTAGCGGTATGCTGTTACGAGCGCAAATTCAATCCTATTCATAAACATTTATTTTTTTTAAAAAATGTAATGTTAAGGTATAAGTATCCCCTGTGCTACGCGCACACGCAGTGAACGGCACATGGGGGCTGTGGATAGCGCTCCACATATTCTCGACCTACGATACGAAGTGAGATGGAATGGTCAGTCCCATACTCGACCGCCTTTATCTCTCAAGGTGCCCAGGAATATCAAGGACGCTCTGGTACTCGTTCCGAGTGCACCTCAGGGCGCCAGGCAAGGGAACACTGAAGAAAATTCTACAGTGTCCTGTCAGGGATTTCCACCTGGATCGCCCGATTCGTAGCCAAACCGTGCTACCGCCTGTTCTACAGCGACTCTTTCAAATGTGTACTTTTAATCTCATGTATCGTTTATGATTTGTCGAGATATTTCCATTTTATTTACCATTCTAGAAAGTCGATTTTGGACTTGAAGTTGGACCTCCTTCATCTCGAAAATAAAGTTAGTTTTGGCCTTGTTTACATAGTTATGGGTTCCTAAATTAATCTGCTAAATATGTGCACGTATTTAGTGATCGCCTTATATAATATAACTGACTAACATTAAAATAGACAATTGTGTTTGTGTATCTCTGTTACTGTGTTAAGATTAACCTACTCTTTTAATACAATCAAACCTTGATTAACTTAATTTGATGCTATGAGGGAGCATTTACAAAAAAGTTTTTAGGTCTTCAATTTTCTGCTAAACATTTCGATTATCTTCAGTGATAATGGCTATGGTTTTAGAAATTATATTAATGTAATTCACAACGGAAATAATCAAAGTTTTGATTTTTCATTATGCAAACTCAACATATGTATATATTCATGATAGTTACTTTCTGTTTAGTAAAATATGAATCTTTTTTAAATGCAATGACGAAAGAGTTGTAATAAAACTATTTTTACTCGATGGATCATATTTCATTTTAATAAACCACTGTTCCCTGTCGATGCAATTAGATACTATAATGTGTTGAAAAAAAGTCACAAAGTTCTTATTTGAGATTGATGCCGAAGAAATTTTGTCCTCGAGAAAGTTAATGAAAATAAATTAAACGATACGTCACATGAACATCACATGCGCCGGAAACACAGCCATCTTTTTTTTTATCATAAATTTGTACACAAAATAGGACAAAAGAAACATTCCTAGGTTTGTTAAGATTTTAATTTTTCCGCAAAATATAGACTGAACTATTACACATTTGAATATGATATGGTGTTCAGAAATAAAAGAATTCTAGTTTAGTGTACCTTATCTGAAAATTCGAATCCTTTTCAGTTACAAGTTAATCGTTCAGTGGCGACGTAAGAGAAGGATGACTCTACCTGTGCCCATGCCCCTGGCATGCTGGTCGCCGACACAAGTGAATAATCGCTTGGGAAGATTCGCACATTAAGAGCCCTTTTATGCGTGCGGCATTTGTCGCTGTGACGCCGACGACAAATGTCGTTGCGATTTGTAAGTCAACGAGAACAAATGATTGCTTTTATGCACTGCGGCAACGACCTTTGTTTTCTGTGACCTGTAAAACATGTCGTCGTGTCCTAGACATCGCACGACGGCAAATATCGTTCAACTAGGTACATGGAGTCTTATTGGTCCATTTATGCACGACGACATTTGCCGCATGCCTCGGCTGTTTATAGATCAGTGTTGCCAAGCGATGGTTGGAGTTCCGTTGCGTGGAAGTTCATTGAAGTGAAATCAGTGCGAGTTATAAAGAGAAATTTAATATCTAGATACGGTACTGAACTATTCATAGACGAAAAAAAAAAGTGTATCATCTAAAGATTGGTAACTGTACATTGTTTCGATTTATTTTTCATTTTTGTTTCGTATTATTCACTTAGGGTACATAGACTTCACGATCTTTTTTTTTTCTTCATAAATAATGGAAATTACACACACATTGTTCAGGATTTTATAATGCCCTTTTAACCCCTTTCCGCGTGTTGGTACATACTGATCCAAATCACAAATTCGCGCGTTCCGTAATATTCTGTGAATATTCAATCCGAAGAGAAATTAACAATTGGTGTTGACACCTGCCAAAAACTTTGGTAAACTTTATTTTTATATGGGCCAGTCTAGTAACTTTGGACTTCGGCCCGTCACGATTCGCATTTAGCTGTTAAGTGTTAAAATCAACACCCTGCCGGGACTCGAACCCGAGACCTTCGAGCCGATGGCCTACCGCCGCAGACCGCTCGGCCACCCGGCCGGCTTGACACTTGCCAAGCGGAGATAAGAAAGCTTTCTTGTATCTGCTAGAAGACTGTTTCAAGAGTTCCGCTGGGGGCATGTTCGCTTGTAAAGAAAGTCAAAACATAACTGATAAAAGAATAATGTCCTGTTTTACATTAACACCTCAAGCATCTTATGTACGTATTTAAAACTCTTTGGTTATATTTTCCTTATACTTTAATTAGCACACCCACACACACAAAAAAAGGTGTGGTCTGGCCAGGGATTCCGCCAGGATTTTCAGTTTGAGGGGTGTAAAGTGTAAATTGGGAGGGTGTAAATGGAGTTCTCCACGGTTTCTATCGATGTTTGACCGCAAAAAATTAAAGTTGGGGGTGTTGTCGATAATTTGGGGGTGACACCCCGACAAGGGGGTCTGGCGGAATCACTGGGTCTGGCTTTTCATGCACTCAATGTCAGACAAGGGTAGGTTGAACTCACATATCCTAGCGGTTTTGTGGTGGACAAACACCGTGTGCGTGGGTTTTGTCGGGATTTTTCCCCTTTCCTCCCACTTTCTATTCCACCAGTTCGTCTCATCATCATCCATCTGGCCTGAGTTAAAATTGCCTGAAGGCCTTTAAATAAATTTAAAAATTCATATATTCAAGCATACACCAAAGTATTTCTATTTTAGCGCGTATAACTTGAGCAGTGTGATAAGTGTTCTTGATGCAGGAACTTGGCGCATTTCAACTGTCCTTTTTTTTTCTTTTTCTTTTTTTTTCATTTCTCACTAACTTGCAATACATGAGTTACAAGGAGTGGAGGGTTTTGTTGCTATTCTATTTGTATTACTTTACATAATATTCGATTTTGGTAGTTTTCAGAAGTGTGAAAATTTAATTTTACAGTAAAAGGAAACCATATTTTGGTCAATATGTATAAGTCATTTGTTATTGCACCAACGTTGAATTGGAAAGGTAGCGGCCAGGGGCTATATCAAAGTATATCATCCAGGTACTTGCGAAATGTTCATAAAATGCCATTTACATTCTGAAAATAAATTAGAAAAAAAAAGACTTGTCTGTATAGTCTCTCAAATTTCTATAGAGGTTGCCAAATGCCCCATCTACAAATCTTGCAGAATTGATGGGATGAACCGCCACCTTCTTGTCCGCCTTTTCACTCACTGCAATGCATCGATATGCAAAATAGATCACGCACGGATTCATCCTCTCTAAGAAGAGGCACTGACAACACTGGCACAAACGTTTTGGACGAACGACAAATGCCGCGTGCATAAAAAGGTATCTCAAACCACAACGACATTTGTCGTCGACGACACAACGACAAATGTTGCACGCATAAAATGGTTCTAAGGAAGCACATCGATGGTGGTCGGTGACGTAATAGCTATGGCGTCTCAGGACTTTTACTTGCGTGCTTGACTGTAATGGCTGATAGTGATGAGTATGATTCTCCACGATCTGAATAATCATTCTCATATATAAGTTACGACGAGTGAGCGAGAAGATATCTGTCTTAGTAAGTGAGTCTCTGTGGGGTTCGGAATAACAGAAAATAAGATATTCCGGTCAACAGTAGCAGTGTGCGCTCACGACTGTGTTCACGAACGGGCATCCATAAACTTCATTTGTCCTGGGTCCCAGATTGCGTTACGCCACCACTGTAGACGATGGAACACATCGATAATCTTTTAAACATTCAGTGATATCTGCAAAACACACCTCTGAAAAGATGTCCATTAGTTCAAATAAGGGAATCTTTTCCTTAAATTAATGTACACTACTATTCCTGGTTTAGCGGTTTAGGTTACGAACTTAAGGTTGGAAATACCCAGACTTGGCTGTTTTCTCATCAGATGAATATCGGAATGGTACTTAAACAAGGACACTTACCTTCTGCATCCTTTCCGCGAAAAACGATTTCACCAAATGAAAATCTTCCCCAGGTGGGGAGCTCTGGCGAGCTGCAAGTCCAGCTCGTTCAATGTACCTTAGATGAAAAAATAAAATGTCAATCTAATAAAATACGTGTATATTATTAAAATTACCTTTCCATTTCTGCGTTAAACTAAGTTACGTAGTCTAAGCTGGCAAAAAGATGACTACATTTTTGGAGTGAGTGAATTATTATTAACGTCCTAAACGAGCTGGTGTAATTCCAAGGACGGGACCTACAGTTTTTGGTAAAGTGGGCTTCAAACCACTCCATTCAATAGACCCCTGTGGGATTTGAACCTGTGACCACGCGAACAGAAAGCTAGCTGTCTAAACTCTCGGTGACACCGAAGTCTTACATTTTTAGAACTCAACTTTTAATATTTAAGAGATTGAGAGGACAACAACTAGGGCTTCTAGCCAAGATACCATCCCGGTATTTTCTTGATGAAGGTAAGGTAGGAATCATCAACATTAAACCCAGAAAAAAGAATCTTTAAACGCGATGACCGGCATGGCTGAGATTTGAATCTTCATTTCTTGAACGCTGAGAACATATTTAAAACTGCGACAACTTTTGACTTCATCTATTAAAATTGTCACTTGGGGAAATCTTTTACATATCACTCACTCCGAAAATACCGTATTATACCATTTTAAAACGAACTTTGCATAAGATGAGTAGTTGGTTCGAAACCCATACATCTGATTGATTAAGATTTTTCCATGGTTTCCCACAGTTATATTAGAGAATGTCAGAAGGTTCTAGGCACTACCTTCACCCACGACAATAGTACAAGAATTCGACGTAGCGTCTGGCGCTACAAAGTCCAGATATTAAATTTCAAGATTTTTCAAAACAACCTTCTTTCATTTTCAACCATTGTTATTGTTTTCAACAATATTTTGAAACGAAACTCTGATACTGTCATTAGGAACGACATTGGAGAGGTGGTTTCCCAGGTGTATCCTTCGCCTCACCAGGTGAATCATGGAGTGTTGAACTCAAATATAACTTACTAATTACATGACATACTGTAGATTGTAGAACATAAAACTATTAATTTTGTTAACAAGTTTCTAGAGTCAAGAGTCATTCAGTGTGACCTCTTGACAGAATAAATGTTTAGAGAACCAACAACGAACAAGTGATAACATGTACGGTATACTTGTTCGGTACGATGCATATAAACCAAAGAACTATCAGATTATTGACTAAGGAAGGGTAAAAAGGGACTACCAATTACGTTTCCCACATTTTCATGAATGTGTAAGAGACAATGATTATATAACATATAATTATTTGTTGAAACGAATTTAATTGATAGAAGTCAGACGTCCGGTTATGAGGACGAAGCAGAATTAAAGCAAGAGATCAAAGATCCCTCTTACATAACTCGGCATTGACCCAAAGTGATACGTGACTCAGTTTCATATGTAGAAGAGAAATACTATGACATGTTTAAGAATACATGTGATATTATCACCTAGAACTTAGCGAAAGTTCATGATTAGTTTGTTGTTTTCAGTGAAAGTATTTTTGACAATAATACATAGAAGTGATGTTTGATAGTATTGTTATTCGGTGATTCAAACACTAGTATTGTTAAATGCAGCATTTTCATTCTCTTCTCCAAGGAGATGTTGCTAGTATTCTGTGTAAGTAATGGATTCTAATGGTTTGTTGTAAACTGGACACCAATACATCACTTTATCGTTTAGTGCAATTGGAGACGTATTTTACAACGAGATTCAATAGGTGATTTCAGGTATGTCATGTTTTGCTTAAATTAAATTAATAATTATGCTTTTTTTCTGCTATAATAGTGTTACGCAAAACTTACATTCCAAAGAACGATCTCAAACGTAGGATCTAGTATAACACAGTGTTAATCCAACCTTTGTCGTCGAGTGGTCGATGTCGAGGACTTCGGATCGGCACTGGAAAGGTACGGAAACCCGAGTCATGATAGCTGGCCATACTGATTGAGGTTGTACAGGGGTTTCCTAAGCTTTATCAGGCGAATACTACTATGGTACCTAGACAAAGAACTTTCCTCTGCTTTGTTCCGAAAAAAACTGATCGCTGAGAGGAATAATCCATCAGATATATGAAGGACTTGGGCGATAGTTGCCAGTCTGGTCCTTAAATGTGAGATAAATAGGCCTATCTTAAGTTAATAAAATTAATCAATGACAGAATGAAAAATCTTAAGATTGTAAAAATATGTGATCTTAAATAACATTGGATATATTATAGATATTAATATGCCTAATTTGTCATCATTCGGTTGCTTTAAAGCTTAAAAGTTAAAAATAATGTTTCAAATTTCAACAGTAAAAGACTGATAGTATAGAGATTATCATATAAGGATTAGTACTGCAGTGAAGTGAACAATGTAATCTCATGTTGTACACTCGTGGAAGTTGGAGAATCTCTCTCCTCCAGGAGAATAATTGTTTCACTGTACTGTAGACAACCAACATGACAGTACAAATATGCACCAAAACATGGCATGCTAGGACATTCCTCCATTTGGAGGAAGAAATAATAAGTAGTTGAGTATCATTTAGAGAACCACGAGATACATAGGCAGAAATTACATTAACGTTAAGTTCTAAGAGATAAGAATTAATGCAAAGAAAAGGAAAATAATAATAAGGATATCATACTGGAATCATCATTATGCAATGCAACAAATCTTGTCTTGTTCAAACATACAGAGAGAGAGAGAGAGAGAGAGAGAGAAAGAGAAAGCATGGAAGAAGACGGGGAAAGAGCGAAAAAAGAGAGGAGTGAAGAAGGAAAGGGGGAAGTGACGGAAGACATGGAAATAAATGAAATTTTAACGCTTATGAATACAAAATCTGCGTTTCTTTCCCTGCCTCTCTCTCTCTCTGTCTTGTGTTTTTCTGCCTTTACGGGATAAATTTCTTTCAGGAGCAATCGTGAACATCATTTACAGTGCTTAATTCTTTGAAGAAATTAATTGGAAATTTAGACGGGGAATCGAACTGAGAACCTTTAGAATGTGTTTCACACGCTGTCCACTTAGCTACACAGACCATAAAAATGTGATGTTAAATCATCCTTTAAACTCGCTACTGCCAGCGAGTTACCCAGAGTTCCATTTGAAGTTTGAATTTTATTTACGGCCTTTAGGCATCTATGACTCAGGCCCCCGGTTCCATAAAAATCATTTAATCTGTAGATCAAGATCAAGCAGGAATTAATCCACAATCTTGAGAACTTACTGTTGCACCAACCTATTGTGAATATAACGTTCTAATCACTGCGCAACAATTTTTCAACTTTTAGTTCTTGCCTGAGAAATTTGATACAAGTATCATAGTATCAGTGTGACTGATCACCTCAGTGAAATCAATTTCTTTCTATCAGGCTTAGATTTCGAGAAATAGGCAAACAAATATTGTTACATACAAGTGACATAAATGTACTAATAATGTTACATAAATATAGCAGTGACTTGTATGGGCATGTAGTTAATGCCAAATCGTGTGTAGAGCGAATGGCATTGAAGTAAGTGTGCCTCTCAACTAATCTCTAAGATTATCAGCACATGGCTTACAGCACAACTGTGGGCCCTACGTTTTGTCTCTATTAACATTACAAGAAAACCGCCAATAAGATCATAAAGAAACCTACCTTGACAATAACGCTAGGAGAATCAAGGTCATACTGAAAGGCCATACACAAAAAATAGCTGCCCAATTCAACTAAAAAATCCCGAGATAGGAAGTGGATATTCTTGAGTGCGAAGTGTGCAAAAAGTGTATCATTTATGACGAATTTTAAAAAAGTCACTTCTGCTTCATTTCCGGCATGGAATAACACACAGGCGAGTTGTAACATCTCCTCTGACACCACAGAACTCCATCTCTACACTCCAGTGGTGCAAACTCCACGTAGCAAAGTGCCCCAATATGTCTGAAATTGCCCCCTTTTTCTAATCAGTGCCCGTTTTAATCAAAATTGAAGGTTGGTACAGAAAAACAAATTATATTTTCGAATTCAGCAGACGAAACACTTTTAGGAACAGCCACTAGCTCTCAGGAAAGAAAATCTGTGTTGCACAGTGTATAATTACAACATTAATGAACTAGTGTTTATAACAATTCGCACAGATAGAATGAACAGGCCACAGCTGAAACGGATCATCAGGTCAGTCGGTGATTCGGGTCAGGTTATGAAGCGCCACCGGAACGGATTCGAACCCGTTCTGGCCCGGTGATTCGATTGACATCTGATAACCCAGAGCACAAAGACGAGATCTTAATTATTTACTTGCGATTGAACAGTATTTTTTCAGGGGTGACCAGGACAGGAGATGTTGCCCCCAGAGCACGCAAAATATGCCGCCGAAAATCCTAGTTCATTAGATTTTCCAGATCGGGTCAATCGGGTTACCAGGTCATTCGGTTCAAGTTTTGGGCCGCGTCACTGATGTTTGGGTCAGGCCCGATACTAGTGTTTATAACAATTCGCACAGATGGAATGAACACGGTAGAGCTGAAACGGGTCACCGGCTGTCAGGAGATGCTGGTCAGGTTTGGGCTGTGTCATCGGGTTTAGAATTCGAGCATATTCTGACCCGGTGATTCGTTTTAGATCTGATAACCTGGAGGATGAAGGAGAGATTTTAATTATTTCATTGCGTTTGAACAGGGTTTCTTTCAGGTGTGACCAGGATCGAAGATGTTACCCCGAGAACACGAAAAAGACACCGCCAAAATTCCCAGTTAAATAGATTTTCCATTCCAGACCGGGTCACTTATATTTGGGTCTGGCCCAATCACTGGGTCATTGAAAGTGGCCCAGATTTGGCTGTGGATCACGCACAAACAAAGAGAGTGTGTGTAACGTAAGAGAAAAAATAAAGTTGAATAGAGAGAGGGAGAAGAAGAACAAGAGAAAGAAGCAGCGAAGACACGATAACAATACGTCAAGAAAGAGAGGAAGTGAGAAAGACCGATGAAAATCATGAAAAGTATATTATCATTATACTAAAGATCAAACACCGTTTACTCGGATTCTCGCCAGTGATGCCTCGTAAGTTCTCCAACGGGAGATGGAGATCTGTTTGCATTCATTATTTTAAGCGCAAAAAGTCATTACCTGGTGGGGATTGGAACCGAGGTTTTCCAATGGAAGTCTAGCACGACAACGATACTCCACGGATTACTCTACCCAAAACGTGCTTATAAAATTGTATAGTCAAGGGCTGTGGAACGGGAAGGAGGGGTCTGGGGTAGGCTTAGCCCTATCCGGAAATCTGGTCAACCCCATCCCCAGAATTATTTTCAGCCTAAATGTTTATAAGTGTAAAAGAATTAAAAAACACTACATGTGGCACTTTTTAATGTGATAGTTATCTGTTCTGTACTGAATTTTAAAGTACATCACATCACAAATGCTGAATTTATTGTACTTAGCTTTTCATCTTCTCTTGAAGTTAACACCCCACCCCTCAGTAAATGTTTCCTGAAAGAAGATATGACGATAGGTAAGGCAAGGCAAGGTAGGGCCTACATATGCTCTCCTCGAAAAAGAGCTGAACAAATTGACTTGTGGGTAATTACAAATCACAAGGTTTGCAAAAGAAGAAAATACATTTTCCTTCAGCTTACTAGGAAAGAAAAAGAAATAACTATTTCTCCACTTTCTGATTTTTATACTGAAGCTACTAGGATTGGACGGAAAGAATATCAAGATGCATTGTTAAGATCACTGGAGAACGTCTGTATTCCTCCGCAAAATTGATTCAGTCACAAATAAGTTTAAAACAAAGTTTAGAGGCTTGGAATTTGTACTAAAGTGTAGATAATTTCTACAATCTATCGTTTGAAGGGACTAGTTAATTTATTGCTCAATACTTGGGTCTTTTGGCGTTGATTGGTTTTTACTTCAAGCCCAAATGAAAGTTGGAATAGCAATGATGGAATCAAAAGCACAACAGTGCATGCTGTGAACGTAGTTTTTCAGTAATGCGTAGAATTAAAACTTGGCTATGCTTGCAGATGAAGAAAGAGCGATTTCTTTTTCGTATCAAGCAGCCATAGATTTGGTAGAACGCTAGTTTTGCATTCGGAAGGGCCTAGTTTCGATACCAACGACGGACCAACCCCATTGAGAATTTTTCAGGGCCTTTCCTGAGTCATGACAGGTAAATGACTGGATGATATCTTCAGTTTAGGCCTTGGGCGACTCCTCCCTACATCCTTGTTACTATCCTAGCCTCGGCCAAAAGGCTGTAAATAAATTCGAATTTTAAGCGATTTTTTCGCTTTCTTTACCACACATAGAAAATGACCTTGCTCATGAAATCTCTTTTGAGGATGTTCTGATCAATTTTGTGAAGGTAAAATCAAGAAATGTTCAGTGAGTGTAGTAGTATGTATTTGTATTGACAATGGAACCACCTCAGCTAAGCAGTCGATATTTACAGGAAATATTATTTTGAACTTGGTTTGAAAATGACAGTCATATGCAACCTTTTTTGACAATTTTGAATACTATTTTTTGAAATATCGATTTGTGTGTACGGTATTTTTACAGAGATAAGTCTGAAGAAACTTTGTTGAAACCGCTGCAGGTTTCTGACCCAACCTTTGGGTAATGACAATGGGTGAAAAGGATATGAGTATTATGACTTTCATCATGAATTCAGCTCGAGAATTTGAAATAGGAAACGGGTCATGTGAAATATTATTTTAGAGTAGCTTGTTCCTAAGAATTCAAATGTGAAAACATTTGCCACTTACGTGACTTGTTTAGAGAAAAGGGATTCAAATTTTGAAATTTGACGTCCTATAACATATACTCAATGTGACACCAATTGAAGCGAATACACAACGCCTGTCATTTTTAACGATCAACTTGGACCCTAAGTAACACATCGCGTTCAACAGCTGACAATATTTATTTTAATTATTTACTTACTTACTCGTACTTTACTTACTTATAGCTTACGGAACTCGTAAGTTCATCGCCGCAGTAATATTCGTTCGCCACAGGATTCTATCCTGTGCAAGATCAAGCAAGTTTTCATCACGAACTCCTGTTTCTCGAAGATCCCTTCTGAAATTATACTCCCAACGTCGTCTCGGTCTTCCTAACGGTCTCTTTTCCTCCGGTTTACCCTCTACCAACCACAATGGAATATAATCTTCGTTTTTCCCCATACGAGCTACATGGCCTTAGTCGTCGCGATGTCATTGTTCTTAGAACATCGGGTGAGTCGTAAAGTCTGTGAAGTTCTTCATTATGCAGTCTCCTCCATTGCTCAGTCATCTCGTCCCGTTTCGGCCCGTATCTCTCTCAAAACCCTATTTTCAAACACACGTAGTTTATGTTCATCTTCTAGAGTCGTACTTCAACTTTCGCAGCCGTAAAGTATTACAGGCAGAATAACCGTTCTGTATATTTTCAGTTTCAACTTTCTTGAAATTAAACGCGAGGATAGTAGTTTCTGGACTGAATATAAACATGCGTTACCCGATACTAAGCGACTTTTTATTTCTTCCATGACCTCATTTTTGCTTCTTACATACGCTCCGAAACCTAAGAAGGTCTTTTGTCAGCATTTTTCACAAATTTTAAATTACATGATTTAACATTTCTACATATTACAAATTAAAAATTGGAATATTTTCACAAGCATTTATCAGAAAAATTAAAGGTGCTATTATACTTTAGAGCTTGTTGATTAGCGTCCTCGACGAGCAAGATTGACAGAGCAAAAGTACATTTACACTGACGAGCTTGCTCGTCGAGGAAGCTGATCAACAAGTTCGACAGTGTAATAACAAAAAATTCGTCAAGCATGCTCAAGGGCAGGCTCGTCGAGCAAGTTGGACAACATTTGGAGAGACTAAATTTCCTGGACGCCTAGTGGATACAGTCGAGGAAGCTGATCAGCAAGCTCGATAGTGTAATAGCCCAAAGTATACTCGAGCTTCCTCGATAGCAAGCTCGTCGAGCAAACTGTTGAAAAAGCTGCTCAACAAGCACGATAGCGTAATTACGCCCTTATATTTTGTAGCATATACATGTTCATTTCGCATTTTAGATAATATATCCTCAATATAACAACAAAATAGACACTAATCAATATTTCTCAAAATTCCTTAAATTTGAATTGTATTCGTGGCCTTTAGGCATCTAAGGCTTAGGCCGTGTTAGGGGAAGGGAAAAGGTTCGGGAAGGTGTCGGCCAGGGCCTATGTTGAAGGTGCCTTTCCGGGATTTACCTGATGTGACTGAGGAAAAATCTCAGGATGGTCGGCCGCTGGAATCGAACCCACGACCTCCCCAATAATACGCCTATTGGAGGTTAAAACCGAGTATAAAAGCATATTTCCAATTGGCTGCCAAATTGAGCACATGTAGAACGCAAAGTTTCCAATTTCCAATTCCTGTCTTCTAAAGAAATAAACCTAGAGGACAAATGTTTTTACATTTGAATTTCTGGAAAAAATCTATCCTAAAATGATGTCATATAACCCTTACTTACTCTTATTTTGGTGTAACAAATCATCTTCCGACGTTTTTGCTTGTATGACTGAGACACCCTATATATATATATATTCCAGAGAAAGAGATAGATAAATATATAGAAAGAGATAGCCAGTTGATCTAAATTCATAGGAGATATTGCAATTATAAATGATTCACAAGGAGAGGGCTGTAGCCCACTTAGAAATTGTTCCTTCCGCCACCCATGGGTATAGTTTTTGTTTTGAAGAATAATATCATGAAAAGTGGATACTTAGTTCTTACCTGTTCTGGTAACACCCAGAGCCTTTATTTGGACCTTTCCAATCATCATTCGTAATTCGTCTTCCTCTTTATAGTGACTCAGGTGCTTGATTCCACAGTCTGAAATATTCTCCGTTTTGTATGGGAAATTATGATTAGATTATTCGCGATCACTTTGTAAAAAAAACTTTATATTGAACAGGTTTTGAACCTAAGTTGGCTTGCTTTCGTGCTTGCGTCCAGCACGTTTCCCCTACTCCATCTTGCCAACGAAAGACAGCAGTCATGACTTACTAAGTTCAAATGCGAGGAAAATGTAACATTAAATATGCGTGTTACATTTTGTCTGTATGTATTGTGTGGTAAATAAACACATGTATATGCATGTCCTTTTTGTCATGTCGAATTACGAAATGAATGGTATTATGTCAGTTTTAGGCACAAATCCAGGTTAGGGTAAGTATTGCCATATTAAGATACGATCATTTATTGTATTTTATTTTAACGTAAACCAGCCTGAACGAAGCTAACATCACCAAAAAATGTCATTAGAAAATGGAGAAGTTAAAACTTTAATTACAAGTTCTAATACACTTCCTGCAATATGACAAATTCAACGTAACATAAATTTTAACATTTGACATAAAAAGTCGTCACTTGCAGGCGATTCGAGTCTACATGCATAAGGTTTCCTACTCCAGCAAGTGGCTCAGGATTTAATTTTATTCGTCTTCATATGTCTATATTACGCGAATGTGTAGCTTTTTGTACATTTTCGGAAGGCACTTAGTGACTGAAGTCGGCTAACATCAAAATGATCTCCACATTTTCAACTTCTGTGGAATAAGAAAAGAAAAAACTACATAAACTTGCTATAATGTTAGTGGCATAGAACTTGCCTACATTAAATACTGTCCAGCGTAGCCCTCATGGCCGAAGTCTTTCAGGTACTTGGTTATTGTATTTTAATGCTCATGAATATGGGATCGAACCCCATATCTTCCATTTTTTTTTTACTTTTTCCACCTAAGTCCGAACGTTAAGTTTTCCTTTTATACCAATTGTAAATGGCGTTTACATTCAAAATAAGACAAATGGTGGATGAATGTATTTGCAAATGTTTATATAGTAAAAAAGAGAATAAAGGCAGTACGCAAAGACAAAAAACTATTTTTAAACATTATCAATAATAATTGCTACGAGCGACTAAACGAACATATGAACTTCTAACGACGGGACATATATTTTTTGCTAAAGTTTGTTCCGAACCATTCTCTTCAATAGTCCCCTACTGACTTGAACCCATGTTTATATGCACCAAGAAGTAAGTAAATATTTCGTATAACGCTATACACAAGCTTATTCGGCAAAACCATGTATAGTATAGCTCCAGACTTTTATGTATACGTTGGATCGATACCTGCTCTCGCCATGTGCGCTTTGTGGTGGACAAACACCGTGTGCGCATGGGTGGATTTAGTAGAGAGACCCTGAAAGGGGGGCAATATAATTTATTTTATGGATAAATTTCAAAACTATCGTTTAGAATGAAACATTTCAAGTCACATCAGAAATGATTGAGTGGCAATACCCCCCATAATTCCACCCATGCGTGTGCGTGCGTTTTCTCGGGGTTCTCCCGTTTTCTCCCACTTTCTTCATTTCACGAATTAATCCCATCATTCATCTAGTCTGAGCCAAAGTTGCCTAAAAGGCCTTAAAACTAAATGCAATTTAAATTCTATCTTATGTATGCACGCACTGTCCTTTATTCTGGAAACGGAAGAGAAAATGGGACACGAGCTTTATCTCGAAAGAATGATTCGCGAGATTGGCGCTGTTTAAAATATATATGCGTGGCGTGACAAGGATAGAAACAGTGATATTATTGTTCGTTGATGTGACAACTAAGCAGTGAAGGTAGAATCTCTTACTGGAAGTCAAAAAGTTATATATCAATTGATGCGCACTTTAATTTTTTTATATAATGCCAAAATAATATTTGTTATTTGAGAGTATACCTACATTTACTGGGTCACCATACTACAGATATAGGGCTTCAATAAACAAATACTGGACAGTTAAGAAAAGTCGAATCATAGGTTCAAGTTTGAGGGGTTTATTGAACAGAGCTGCTCGGAGCCCACTTTGCCAGAACTAGTGCCATGCTTCGGTGCTCAGGAGTACATTTAGGCACTTTGTAGCAATATTGTTACTGATGATGTTCAATAATTGTATTGGAGGAGGGTTGGAAATAAAGTCTTTATTTGTCTTCCTGATAGGAAAATTACTCACATCTGTAAAATTATTTTATGCAGAAAGTTTTACAGACGTCCGCTATAGAGAGGTTTGTACCTTAAAAGAAAACAACAAACAGCCAGTGTTTTTTTTTATATAGTACACTATTCAAAGAGCTTATTTCCATAATATTCAGTGCTGTTCTATAGGAAATATAAAACTGTCAGTTATCGGACTTTTCACTGCAATAATAATAATAATAATTCATATAAGCGTGACTTTGAACTTCCACGACGCAAAAAACTGCATAAACTGTAATTGTTTTTTTCATTTCCCCTGGATTTTTGTTATTTCGGATATTAGTGTGTACTAAAAAACTACTAATTTGTCTATACGTCATTGAATAAAGAAATTTTAGCGTGCACTTTGGTTTAAAAATTTACAGAACGCAGTTAGTTATTTCCAAAGACTAAATTGGTAATTAATGGCTTCTGTCTTTAGTTGGCAAGATGGAGTAGAGGAAAAGTGGACTTTCCAGTACTAAAGGAAACCAACATAGGTTCAAATCCTGTTTAAGCCAAGTTTTTTTATTAAAAAAATAAATGATAAGTTCTCATCCAAAACGGAGAATCCTTCAGACTGTGGAATCAAATACCTGAGTCACTATAAAGAAAAATACGATTTACAAATGTTGGTTTGAAAAGTCCAAATAAAATCTCTGGGGGTTCCCAGGACAGTTAAGAATACGTCATTGGTCTGAAATATCCAATTTTCATTATATTATTCTTAGAAAGAAACACTATACGATTTGTTAAGCACGTTTTGGGTAGAGTCACCTGTGGAGTATCGCTATCATGCTGGACTTCCAATAGAAAAATCTGGGTTAGATTCTTCACCAGTCTGTATCTTTTTCGCATAAACTGAAGTATTCAAACATATCTTCATATCCCGTTGGAGAACTTGCGAGGCATCACTGGCGAGAATCCGAGTAAATAGTGTATTCGTTAGCATAATGATAATATACTTTTCATGATTTTCATCGGTCTTTCTCTCTTTCTTGATGCATTGTTATCGTGTCTTCGCTGCTTCTTTCTCTTCTTCTTCTTCTCCCTCTCTCTATACAACTTTATTTTTTCTCTTATGTTACACACACTCTCTCTTTTTGTGCTTGTTCCACAGCCAAATCCGGGCCACTTTCGATGACCCGGCGATAGGGCCAGACCCAAATATAAGTGACCCGGGAATCCGATTGACCCTGTCTGGAACGGAAAACCTATTTAACTGGGAATTTCGGCGGCGTCTTTTTCGTGTTCTCGGGGTAACATCTCCGATCCTGGTCACACCTGAAAGAAACCCTGTTCAAACGCAATGAAATAATTAAAATATCTCCTTTATCCTCCGGGTTATCAGATCTAGATCGAATCACCACGTCAGAATATGATCGAATCTTAATCTTGAAGACACACTCCAAAACCTGACCAGCATCCCCTGACAACCGGTGACCCGTTTCAGCTCTACCGTGTTCATTCCATCTGTGCGAATTGTTATAAACACTAGTTCATTAGTGTTGTAATTATTAAAACGTTATATTCACAATAGGTGGAATCTAGAGTGGCATGTTCGGAACAGATACACTCTAAGATATCTTTTTTGGCTATTTCGAGACATGAATTTTTTTTCTATTAGTTTGGCACATAATTCGTTTCCATCCTATATCAACATACTATTACATGTGCTCCTTTTTTCACGTTTGAAATGTCGAACATATAATGTGTGCAATGCCTATAGGAATATGCGAATTTTGCTTTTGAACATTTGTAACTTTTCATTTTGATATAGTTTGCATATGTAATCTTGACTCTTTCTGATAGAAATTAACCAGAAAATGATCATCTATTCATTTTCCTTGTATGTTCAATTTAAATGGAATGGAAGGGAAGGTATTGCCTACGGTATCTACTGTGTTTGTTACGATCAGTGATTCCGCTAAACCCCGGCCCCTGTGGAAGGGGGTGTGAGCCTCCAAATCCTCGAAAGTATCCCCAACTTTAACTTCTTTTGCGGTCAATAGTTGATATAAACATTGCACAACTGCCTACACCTTCGTAATTTTGATTTTAGATCCCCCAATCTGAAAATCCTGGCGGAATCCCTGATTACAATGTATTCCGAACCTATATGTTTAATGAGACCCACCGAATTTCCAACCGAACCACGCGTATACGAAGCATGTGTGTTAAACCTTTGACATAATCCTAGACGTGTCTCAAAATTCTGCAGTTTCACTGGAAATTATGACTATTAAATCTTACCATCAACTTTGGTCGCCATTTGGAAAGTGACTAAATGAGTTTTCATGTGAAAAATATAAAATTCAAAAGTCACTTCTATTTTACTGTTCAATTTGTGGGCACTACATTTTATAATGTTAGGTTCTTTTTTACTACGTTTAAATTCCATATTTTTATCTTTACTACCTCTTCTTCTTATTCTCTCTCCCCCTTTCTCTCCCTCTCATTTCTCTGCCTCTGTCTAACGGTTTCCATCCATCGGTTTCAATTTTTCATTGTATGTGTTTAAATTTCTACATCCATCAACTTATGTATACTGATTCGTCTCGGTTTTATTCTTTCATTTTATCGATACTAATACATGTCTATTTTTTTTAATAAAATGTGCTCATGATGTTTGCTGATTTTAGTATGGGCGAGACGAAGGAAGGAGAAAGAGAGGGTCTTCTTACCAGACACGATTATGGGATAAGAATGTGGCATTTGGATGGCCTAGCTGCACGCTTTTGCTGTCCTCAATTTTTTTGATGCGAAGTGTACATTAAACTTAGGCTCTAGCCGAATTCTTACTGTGTCCTTTCCCGTCCCTATCCCAGCCTGAGCCATAGATGCCTAACGCTGAAGGCCATAAATAGTTCAAATTCTTAATACGGAGCCATCCTTGGTAGCCATTCGGTCTAAGGTATTAGACTAACAGTCCAGGGGTCCGTGTTAGAATTTCGACTAGGGCACGGATGTTTGTGGATTTTAGAAATGTAACAGCTCGAGACGGGAAAAATCATTAGTTACTCAAATAACCCTAAAATACAAAGTTTACCAAAGGATTTTTATCTTAATGTGGACCGTTAATGCCTTTTGTTCCCCAGGCATATAACGAAAATATTTTATGTCTCACGATCCCATTATCGTCCCAAATTAAACTTTTTATGGTAGGTGTAGGGAGGTATGACCAACATATAAGAAGTTTTTGAAAAAAAAAATCGAGATGTCCGACTTTGAGAAAATCAACTTTAAAATTTTTGAGATACAAGATTTTGTACAGCCCTGTTGAGTATCATATCAAATGAAAGCTTATTACAAGAGCTTTAAAATGAGTCCTCTCCGAGCTCTCTACCACAAACCATCGCTGAACAATAAGTAATTTTGTAAACTAAAATTGACTTTGAACTTTCATAAAACAAAACCCAGTACGTCAAAAAATCTGTATATATATATACAGGGGTTGGACAAAAAATCGAAAACGTTTAAGAAAGTGTGAAAATCATACCTAGTATGGTGTGGGGCTCCTTTTGCGTCCAAAACAGCTTGGATCCGACGTGGAATGGACATATACAGCTCCTGAATCGTGGTGTATCTAATGTTGTACCATTCTTCCTCCAAAACATGCTCCAGTTCCTTAAGGGATGATGGTGGAGGGTAATGAGACCGAACACGCCTTTCTAACACAGACCACAATGGCTCAATGATGTTCAGATCTGGTGATTGTGGGACCCAGGGGGGGTGTGATAGCTCCTGGTCATGCTCCTCAAACCATGATTGCACCGTTTTTGTAGCGTGACAGGGTGTCAAATCATCTTGGTAGATGCCATCACCATCCGGGAACAATGTGTGGGCCATGGGTAGAACCTGGTCCCCCAAAATGGCCTCATACGCCTTAGCATTCATCATTCCATGCAGGGCTATGATGGGACCTGCAGAAAACCACGATATCACTGCCCATACTGTAACAGAACCACCCCCATGCTTTACAGTTGGGCGCAGACAGTCTGGATCATAGGCCTGCGACGGTGTTATCCATACGTAAACACGACCGGTTGTTGGAAACAAGGTGTAGGTCGATTCATCGGAATACATTACGTGTTTCCAGTGATCAAGCGTCCACTCCTTGTGGTCCTTGCACCACTGGATATGCCGCTTCGCATTTACTGCTGTGACCAGAGGTTTGGCGATCGTGGCCCTGCCATGAATTTTCATTTTATGAAGTTCCCGTCGCACTGTTTTTGATGAAACCGGGTTCTGTAGGCCGGAATTGAGTTCAGATGTAATTTTCATTGCAGTGGTCTGCTTTTTAGCTGCTACAATCCGTTTTAATGCCCTCCTGTCCCTATCGGACAGGATTTTCTTTCGACCACTGTTGTGCTTTGCAGACGTTGTTTGCCCATGCATTGTGTATGCCCTCGTGACATTGGATACAGTGCCTGTCGATACCCCCACAATGGTCGCCACTGTTGTCACTGAAGCTCCAACCAGACGGGCACCAACGATCATGCCTCTTTGGAAGTCTGTCAGGTCGCCCATTTTACCGCACCACTTGCACACCACGACACTCACAGGTGAACTGGGTACTGCTGACGGAAGAGGAAGGTCCACGTGACACATTGAAAACAAAACACGATCGGCAACCGCAACACGTGGTGTACAGTGGCGGGCCACACTTACGTGTCCTGTATGACGTGTTTTTAGATTTTTTGTCCAACCCCTGTATATATATATCCTCAACGTATACTAGCAATAAACCAAAAATCATATAAATCTCATCTGAGCGTGTGCGGTAGAAAAGGTGTGTTGAATTGACATGGAATGGCATGTAATATGGATGCTTTTTATTTGCTTTCTATTCATTTTCATAAACCATATTTAAGACAATACACGCAGAATCACGATTGTTTTCTAGCTTGAATATGGGATTCCATTTTTGGATGTGTTAGAAACGCATATAGCCACAGTCTAGAGCACTGTTTCCAGTTTCGATAGCAATTTTATGTGAATGCTGCTGCTTTCGGTAGTTTGCGACGCTGGACTGAAACGATTGTTGGTGACACTTGTTAAAACATGTGTCTCTTTTCCTTCGAATTGCCTGCCTAAATTCATACACGAATTTATCTCTATAAATTTATTAGTATAAACAACTATAAAAGAACTATAGATGACTATTTTTCAATTTGCTTACCACGGAGTGTATCAACTACAATGCAAAACTTCTTTGATGTTCTCAGAGTTATTTTAACAAAAAATTGTGGATCCATACGTGTTGAGGGAAATCTTGCACGTCAGTACTACGAAAAATCGTGCCCGTACTGGCCCCACCTTGGCTACGAGCCTGCAACCTCACCGTAGTGCAGATCACATCAGTTTACAGAGAAGATAATGTTTAATCGAAGCCCCTTGTTTTGTTATTACTTTGAACGAAAGAAATCATGCCTTCAATTTCTAAATACTTTTAAAGTAATATTAGTTTAGTGTAACGTAAAGAAATTTTGGAAGTATATTGTCCTTTTAACCATCAAGTCATTCACAGTTCTCGGAACGAATACAGATCAATAGAAAATCAGAAAGATATTAAAATTTTGAATACTAATTCTCAGGGGTGGAATGGAGGGTATACGCGGGTACACGCCGTGTACCCACCTAATATTATAAATCACAGCGTGTACCCACCTCAGTGCATAAATATAAAGGAACGTGTTCCCAAATCCGCATTTTTATTGAGCAGCGTGTACCCCCCCAAAATCTTACCATTCCAGCCCTGCTAATTCTCAAATAGTACAACTAATTAAAAAGAACGAACTCAGCTCACCGTAAATTGATAACTTTTTTTGTGTGTGTGTTTCTCGAGTTTTAAATATTCCATTTTCAGCACTGCTGTTAACTAACTAAATAAACAAACTATGAAAATATAGTTACTTCTCACATATAAAAAATCACGAGAATAAAATAGTGCCCAACATAATGTAAGGCACACTGTGGCACCGTGCATGAAATCTAGAAACTTCACTGAAGTTCTTCTGAGAAAATC
>JAGDQP010027243.1:0-11901 GCA_022664845.1 Lepisma saccharinum
AGCTCCGTAACGCCTCGGAATTTCCCCCCAGTTGTCTCGGCTTTTTTCCCTTATTTTTCACTGAACTATCACCTCCCGAAGTTTGTCGGTCTGTAACCTTACCACCCTGTGTATATATATATTGTACCGAACAGACAGACAAGAGAGCGAGTTAATGAAAACGTGTTAAAATGAGGACACCAGATGAAACTTTCAGTACTTGTACACTGGCAAAGAGTACGGTATTGCGTACTGGATATTCCAAAAATGTAGCTATTCAAGATGGCGGCCATTCAAAATGGCGGCAGACGCTGTTTATTAAAATCCAACATATCTCGGCTCTGAGTTATATGATTTCATTGTTTTTTTAGATGAAAGATAATCTTTTTGCTACAATTTTATTTGCGAGTAATATTTTCATAAATCTAACGGTTTTTCAGTTAAATGTAAAGTATGTTTCATTATAGTCTAAAATGTTTTATTATTTTACTTTGAAACGGCTGGTTTTAGGGAAAACTATGATCTTGCATAAAATATAGTTTGTAACGTAGGTTTTAATTTAAACAAAAGATCAATTAAATCCGACAACTATAACCCGAGACATGGAGAATTGTTTGAGAATTTCTGCAGTACGATGTAGCATTGCGGAGGCAGTACTTTGTGTAGAAGCTACATGATGTTTTGGTATAAAATAGGGGAAACAAATGAAACGTGCAGCTCTCGAACACTTGTCTATGAAGAGCACGAATATGGGTGATAGGTTTCACAAAACGGTAGCTATACCAAATTGTTGCTATCGTCAAGTTTTCAATGTTACATACGTATATCGGCATCGGATTACTAGATTTCGATGGTTTCCTTTTAAATGTTAGATCATTTCTTTGACTTCAAATTTAATTAAGGGCAACATTTCCATAAATCCAATAGATTTTTGTTAATTTTAAAGATGTGTATTTTAACCTAAATTAGTTTATTTAATACTTACTTAAGTATATTTACTTTTTTAGTGAAATTTAAAAGAAATAACAAAAAATGTTTATTCACAATTATTTTCTTATTTAAGCTCTTATTAGGAAACAATATTTTTTTTAGATAAATATATACTTAAGAAAAGATGCTGCTGGGCGGCGGTGGGTTGATCGTTTAGAACTCACCTCTAATGTTAGGGTGGTCGGTTCGGCTCCTGCTCATGCCGTATGGACTTTGTGGTAGGCAAACACAGTGTGCGTGACTTTTCTCGAGGTTCTTCCATTTCCTCCCAGCTTCTTTATTCCACTAATTCATCTCATCATGCATCCGGCCTGAGCCAAATTTACCTAAAGGTCTTAAAAATAATTCAAATTCAAAAGATCCTGCATTCAATATATACTTTTATTTGAGAAAAGGGTCCGATAATATGGAACTAAGAAATCACTACTAATAAAATGTTTGTGTTTCTGTTGTACTGTACAAACAGGTTAAGATAAGTAAATGCATTGTGAAAGGTGTTAGATACTAACTGAAAGTACTTCATATTGGCCAAAGTTCCTCAGAAATTTATTAAGAACTAGCATCAGTTGTAATAAGGTTCCACTCAGGCTGTGACAGCGTAAGTGCATTTGAAGGGAAAGGAAAGATCAAATGGTTTACTGGAACAGCATAAAATATGTCACAGCATTCAGAAGCCTAGGAATCAAGTGAACTGTTTCATATGAGCTATTCAAGACAATTGGAAAGTTTACTTGTGACATGCAAGAAAATAAAAATTGGAAGTGCCAATGAGATGCGATAAAATTATTTACATCCAAAGACGGGTGAAGTCGATAGATGCTAACTACAATCGTGCAAGGATACATTGGAACGCCCAAAATTCCAGATATGGATTTAGATACGAAGACTTGAAAATATTCTTCAGTATACCAGAGGTTGAAGGACATAAATGAAGAAAGGACAGCAAAGGGAAGCTATGCATCAATTGGATCCCCGGAGTATCTATACCAGAAACAAATACTTGCATTGCAGTTGTTACAGAGATATGTAGTAATTGCTCTGGTTCAGATTATCGGTGAGGGTTTTATTGCTATTTTTATAAAAAAAGATAAATAAATAAAAGCAATGTCTTTTGATAATGCATTTATTTATCTTAAAATAGTAGTTTTCTTACATAAATTTAAATAAAAAATATTATGCAGAAAATTTCGTCTTTCCTTCTTTTTCCTAAAAGAAGTTTTAGCCTAAACCTAAAACCTTCCTCAGTACACTATTAAATAAAAATGATTTCGCTTAAATTTAACTGAAAAACTATTAGATATATGAAAATATTGGTCATAATCAAAAATGAAGTCAAAGAAATGAGCTTTCGTTAAAAAAAGGAACAATCGAAATCTGGTAATGCGATGTCAATATACATGTAACATTGAACATGGGCGATAGCCACCATTTTTAATGGTCGCCATTTTGGATAGTTACATTTTTAGAAGGTCTATCACGTATCTTCACGCTCTTTACATACTAGTGTACAAGTACTGAAAGTTTCATTTGTTCCCCCATTTTACACTCGTACCAAAACATCATGTAGCTTCTACACGTATTCGTACCTCATATTGCAGAATTTTTCATACAGTTGTGCATATCTCGGGTTGTTTCATACAGTTGCTGGATTTAATTGATATTTTCTTTAAATAAAACCTAAGTTACAAATTATATTTTATGTAAGAACGTAGTTTTCTCTAAAATCATCCGTTTCAAATTAAAATATTAAATAATAAAATATTTTAGGTTAAAATCAAACATTTTTACATTTAACTGAAAAACTATTAGATTTATGAAAACATTGCTCATAAATAAAATTGTAGCCAAATAAATGATTGAAATCAGATAACTCAGGGCCGAGAGATGTTGGGTTTTATTAAACAGCGTCGACCGCCATTTTGAATGGCCGTCATCTTGGATAGCTGCATTTTTGCAATGGCCATCACGTATTTTCGAGCTCTATATATGCAGTGTACAAGTACTGAAAGTTTCTTCTGGTGACCCCATTTTATACCAAAACATGGTTTGTTTGCTTCTGGTACTAGGACAAAATGTATTCTTTCAAAGTATCGCAAAATGTGCCAATACTGGCACACATACACTAAAAAGATAGGCACATTTGCAACATGTTTCGAGAGTAATTTGGGTTGTCTTCCTTGCAGGCTTCGAACAACCAATATAATTACAGTGGGATGTTAAGGAACTTTTGGGTTCGACTGTACAATAAAACCTCTGCCACACTAAAGGTCTTCTTGAGCATTTTGCATTACATAAATACATTATTATTTAAAACATTTTATACACTTTGTATTAAATTACATTTAATGTATTTTGTCTTATGAAAATAACTGTTCCAAATCGGTGGTGCCAAATTGGTTCAGATCAACAACGTAATTTATTTTATACTGATAAACTTATTCCCATACAATAAAGTTAATTATTCATACCTGTTGTATATTCTTTCCAACGAACACAATGTAAACACAGCAGCATCCAAGTAAGTCAATGATCAAGAATGTGTTAATTGTAGCTCTGGAAATTAATAAAGCATAAATCATTATAGACATACACTAACATTTTCCAGACTCAGCCAGGAAATCAGATATGTGAATGTAAACCGCTCGAAAGAATATACACTAACGGAAAAACGTATGTTTCATTTTAGTAATATTGCAAAAACAAACTGAAAACTGTTACTGCGATACTATACTATAATCTATGGGCATAACTGGCTGTTTATTACTCTCTGTTAAAAATACCTTGTTTAAGATGGAAAGAAATCAATAAAACCTCGAGGTGAAAAATTTTGAAGAGATTTTGAATTTAATTACACAGTAGATTTTATTAAATCAAATTTAGGCCACATAGTTGTAGACCAGGAATGAATTTTTAAAACTAAGTGTACAAACTAACACCCTGAGTCAATATAAGTTTTTTCATGAAGCTAATTTCTAATACACCATAAAAGGTGTAGAGATTTTTATTTTTTCTGAAGAAAGATCAAAACATACGTTTCAAAACTAGCAAGTCGAATGCCAACCACGACGAAAAATGGTCGTGGATTTTGGTCGGGCCATCGTCGGGAATAGGCAGAACACAGACTAGTAATGGGGAAGTAGATGGGGGAAGGCGGCGTTCAGCCACATGTGGCGTTTGGTCATCGAGCCACTTCCTGGTCGCCGTTGGTCTCTGACTTGCCGGCATAGAGGCGAAACCCCAACCATTCACCAGCACTTGATGGTGGGAAAAGAATGGATCCCGTCTATTGCCTTAGGTCGGGAAAAGAGCGGGATCCCGTGTATTCTTGATGGTCGAGAAATAAGCGAGGTTCCACTTATTTCCTGGTGGTCGGTAAAAGACTGGGGTCCGGCCATTTTTCGACCGTTTTAGTCTGGAATTTATGTAACTAAAGTATCGGCATTCTGCTGCAAAATAATTCTGCCGGCGAGTCTAGAATATAGAAAGGAGAGCCTATTTGGCGAATCCCAGCTCAAACAAGATAGTTTTTGGCATACAATCGCATTGTTTAAACTACAGTTTACATAATAAACTCTTAAGTTATTTCTGTTGATTAAGATAAACTTTCAGGTTGACAGAAAAAATGGCTTCATCTACTATGTCGTTCCAACAGTTTGATTCTCTAAAAGATACAATTAGTGTGTGCTTAATGAGATTTCATTTGCATGCCAAAGTACACAATATTGATGATTCAAAGGCTGCTCGTTTATTATTATCATCTTTAGATGGTGATATGTTTGAAACATTGATGATACAAGAAAAACTTAAACAATTGGATGAGTTACAGCTGGCTGAGATTGAGGAAATATTAACATTATTATTGGACACTCCAACTAGTTTCCGAACTGAATAGTTTCACGTCCATACTCTGTCTCAGCAGTTTGGACAATCGTTATCAAATTATATACAACAACTATTTCATACGGTTCGTTTCTGAGCGAAGCGCTAGTAGATCAATTTGTTTCCGGCGTAATTAATGAGAATCTAAAGTAAAGGTTGCTTGCGACAGACACTTTGCCATTTGAAGAAATAATAAATATCGCTCAACATCACGACATGATAGAATGTGATAGTAAAGTTGTCAGCTAGAAAATTCCCGTTGCAGGCTGAAAATCCCTGTATCAGTCTAGTCAAACGAGATCCTGATAAAGTTTCTGACCAAGATAAACCAGTCTAAAAGGAGTTGTGGATACACTGATGAAATTTTTGTACACTTCCACACAAAATGAATCTTTGCCTTGCGTTTAAAAAGAAGTGCAATCGATGTTTCAACATTGGTCACTTTCAGATATTCTGCCCTGAACAGGCTCAGAATGAGTACAGTAATCCAAATAGAAACAAGTATTCTCAACAACAAGTCAATGAAACACGCACTGATACATCTAACGTTTACGAAAATGTAGTGGCTGAAATAGGAATAGACGATATTTGGATTGGTTGTGTCGAGAGTTCACATAAAAACAATGATTCTCCACCATTTGCAGTAAACTTAGTCATAAATAACAAAATCATAAGCGCACTTGTGGATTCCGAAAGCAAATATAATATAATGGATAAAAGCACATGGGAATCGTTAAACTGCAATACAACCGTATCACCATACAGTATTGAACTCACGGGAATTGATAAAAGGAAACTAAACACAATTGGGTCGTTTGATGTGCCAGCCGTGGTAAAGAACAATATTTATCACTTACATTGGGTTATAGTTGAAGAGAACTTATCTTTCCCATTATTAGTCAGACAAGCTATGGATGTCATTATATACAATTGGCGAAATAGATTATGGTTTTCAAGAAATTACATTCATTATGGAAGGAAACACAATATCAGAAATGAAGAACATATGGAAGTCAAACCTACCTTTGTTACGCAACAAAGAAATCAGTATTATAAACGGATGGATACATGTTCACCTTTATCCATATACGAACAAGAAAACAGAAATGATGTTAAAGAGTGGCAATATATGAAGAATTACATTCAAAATCTATTCGGTAAGATGAAGTCACATCTTCAGTTTCAGCAGAAGATGCTTAGTAAATTGAACGGTTCTGTAAATCATTCTTTGAATAAAAAAGATTCAGGAGTGATGGTTCATCATAAGGAATATACTCATGAACTGGAACAAGTAAATACAGATACAGAAACGAAGATATTCTCTGCTCATAATGAAGTAGGAAATGAAGGCGGATCAAAATCCATAGTAGAAAATTAAGAGGAACAAACACCAAGTACAAGAAATATTAAAGACACTATAATCGAACTAGGATATGAAAAATATTTGCATACTCAGTTGTTTAACAATAATTTATCGCTATCGCAATCTTGGGTAGACAAAGGATTCGAATCAGCAGTAGCTGATGATATTGCAACGCTGTTAGCAGAAACTAGTCATTTATAAAGCAATCATATAAAATATCAGTGATAATCTATATATTAAAAAACTTTGCCAAAGCTTTGGCCAGTCCGTCCGGTATTACACTGGACCGATTTTGATCACTCTTAAAAAAAAAATCCGGCTTTACACGTAGGTGAGCCTTAAATTAACCGAATTTCTCTCTGTCAAGCTTGAACTGTATGAGAAGTGTTTGAGTGTTCTCCCCTATGTATTCCTGTCACAAGCTTTGTCCAGTCTATCAAGCCGTTCTACTGAACAGATTTTGATCATTCTTTTTTAAAATATTCGGCTTAACACGTAAATTAAGAATCAAGAAACCACATAACTCCCCGTCAAGTCTGAACTGCAGGAGAAGCGTTTGAGTGTTCTCCCTTTGTACAGTCTGTCCGTCCATTCTACTGGTTCGATTTTTATCCTTATTTTCTCAAATTTTTATCCTTATTTCTCCTTATTACGTCTTAACACGTAAATGAGCCATCAATAAACCGCATTCCTCTCCGTCAAATCTAGACAGAAGGAAAAGTGTTTGAGTGTTCTCCATTTTTATTCAGCTCAATACATAGATGATCCATGAATAAATCGCATTCCTCTCCGTCATCTCTCAAGGAGAAGCGTTTGAGAGTTCTCTTTATCCAGTCCATCTGCCCGTTCTACTGGACCGATTTTGATTTTTTAAATATCCGGCTTAACACGTAAATGAGTCACCAATAAACCGCATTCCTCGTAGTCAAGTCTCACCTTAGTGTTCTCCCCTTTGTATTTGTTATGAAAAGTATTTTTTAAATGTTGAACTTAACACGTAGTTGAACCATCAAGAAGTTTCATTCCTTTCCGTCATATCTCAACTGAAGGAGAAGTATTTGAGTGTTCTCCCCATTGTATTCCTTATGTGGAATATTTATTATATTTCTAACAAATTTTGTTATTTTTAACTATGACTTCTGCATTTTCACACAAAAATCGTATTGCCTTTCTAAAATTAAGCACATGTTAAATTCTGAACTTTGTAATTTGTCTGCTTTATCTCTGGAGTTAACCAATAATATATTTCAAACCAGTTGTCATCCAGATCCCTCCCAGTCAACAAATACAAAAGATTTGAAGTGATTCCAATTATTGGTGATGGCAGCTGTTTGTTTCATGCATTTTATTATTGTTTACATGAAAATCAAAATGAACATTTTGAGATTCGTTCAAATTCTGTTAAAAACGTGATCAAGAATTAGCACCTATATAAAAATTTCATTATTAGTCATCAATCTTATAAAGCGCCTATCAATAAGCCTGCTGATTATAAACGTATGATGGCAGTCAATGGTGAATACGCTGGGTACGTTGAACTCAGGAGTATCAGCGATTTATTTCCTCAATATCTTTTTATAGTGCATTACAAAAATAATGAAACTATTGTTTAGTATGACTCCGGTAATATTGTCCATAATTTACTATTCTCGGGAAACTTGGCCAATGGACATTACACTGTCTTAAAGAACAGTACACATATACCAGTACTTTCGATGACGAACCAAGGAAGGGTCACTTTGACAGGTCGTCCTGAAAGGAAGAACAAAACCTTTAATCATGACGACTTATAACCTGTATTGAATGAAGATAACGTAATATCTACTGGTAGTGAAAATTGTAGACGTAAATGAAAAGGCACTTTGACAGGTTGTCGTGAAAGAAAAACGAAAAAAAAATGAATCGTGACATCTTATATCTCGTAATGTATAAAGATGATGTACGTCCTACTGGTGGTGAAAATTGTAGGCCTAAACGAAAGGTCACTTTGACAGGTTCATGGGCTATTTCAAACCAGTTGTTATCCAGATACCTTCCAGTCAACAAAGACAAGAAAAAAAAAATGAAGTGATTCCAATCATTGGTGATGGCTACTATTTGTTTCATGCAGTTTCTTATTGTTTACATGAAAATCAAAGTGAACATTTTGAGATTTTTTTTTTTCATTTTAAAGCTTCTTAATTAATAAAAAATATAAATGTATAGAAACATAACTTCTGGCAAAGAAATTAAGTTCAGAAGATTCGGAAGGCCACCATCACAATCACTGCAGATCGTCATCATCAACTATGTCTTCGAAATCATTGAAAAAGTCTGTATGAACTGCTTTCTCATTTGCCGTCCAAAATCTCATTTTTGAGATTCGTTCCAATTGTGTTAAATTGGGAAGATTATTGGTGATCAATCTTATAGAGCACCTATCAATAAGCCTGCTGATTATAAACGTGTGATGGCAGTCGATGGTGAATATGCTGGGTACGTTGAACGCAGTAGTATCAGTGATTTATTTCCTCAGTGCCTTTTTAGAGTGCATTACAAAAATAGTGAAACTATAATTGAGTATGGCTCCGGTAATTTTGTCCATAACTTATATTCACGGGGAATTTAGCAAATGGACATTACACTGTCTTGAACATATACCAGCACTTTCGATGGCGAACCAAGGAAGGGTCACTTTGACAGGTCGTCCTGAAAGGAAGAACAAAACATTGAATAATGACGACTTATCCCATGTAATGAATGAAGATGACATACCTTATACTGGTAGTGAAACTTGTAAGCGTAAAAGACAAGGCACATTGACAGGTCGTCGTGAACGAAAGACATCTTGAGGATGGTTTTAAAGTTGATAAACTCTACAATCCAAAAATATTGGAACCAAAGTTTAAGTGCGCTGTATCTGACGTAATACCGAACTGAAATCCCTTCTTGATCGGTAGTCTACAGGAAGTTTGCCAATATTGTTCTGCGTTATATTTTATACTGGAGAAAAAAAAAGCAACATCAGGACGCTATGTACTGAAACTACCACTCTTGACAAATTGAAAAAGTTATTTACTGGTAATGATAAAATATCGAAATTTTTTAGAGAGAATATATGCGTCAGTATAACAACGGGATGTCATTTCTTTCATTTGGAGCGAAAGTTGAAGTGTCAGCAAATTATGGTCCGTATTGTTTTAAAATTCATGGAATTATTTATAATCGTATTTCACCATTGTATGCCCAGACCCAAGAAAGGAGTTCATACGGTCAACTATATATCATTGACTTTTGACAAGTAAATGAAATTAGAATGTCTCATGACGTTAATGCTTCCCTGAGAGAGACTACTTCGTAGTCTATGTACATTACTCGAAGATTTCAATCCTTATGTGCGATCGTACAAAACAATGCATGGAAAAGTTGAAGAAGAAAAAGCCTTGGCTCTGAAAGAAAATTGCTCACAACTAAATTTTGTAATGAGGTTATATCATGAACAATCTACAGATCGTCAGCGTTTCAATGAACCAACAAGTTCCGAAATTGTCGCAGTGTTTGAAACAGCTGACGGAGTGCCACCTTCTTATAGAAATATTTCAATTTATGAGAAAGAAGGAGGTTTGCAGAAGCTCAGTTATGATAGTATGCACTGTGATCCTATGTGTTACACCTTAATTTGGCCATGTGGTGAAACCGGTTGGCATATAGAAATGCCGGATCAAGGTCAACGTCAAACCAAAGTCCGAAAAGCGGTGACTATGCGAGAGTATGTTTGTATAGAATTGCTCTACGAGGTAAAGGTCTCTTAGGTAATTTCAATCCTGTCATCAACGCTGGGAAACTGACTCAGCACATTTTATGGATTATTATTGTCGCATTGAAAGAGACCGATTGAAGTATATAATGAAAGAACAATCTAAATTACGTGCGGAAACATATGTAAGTTTAGCAGATTTATTACATGTTAGGGCAGAGCAAGAAAATCTTCGCCTTGGACGTATTGTCAATTTACCCACTTCCTTTATTGGCACTCCCAGAAATATGATGCAAAATTACCAAGATGCCATGGCAATAGTTAGGAAGTTAGGAAAACCTGACATATTTATTACTTTTACATGTAATGCGGGATGGCCAGAAATTGTAAATAGCATTCATCCTTGGGAAACAGCAAATAAGAAACCAGATATTGTTGTTCGAGTTTTCCACACTAAAGTTAAAGAACTATTACTACTGATTCATACAGTACAAATCTTTGGTATAGTCACGGCGCATCTGTAAACAATAGAGTTCGAAAAACGCGGTCTTCCTCACAATAATTTACTATTGACTTTATAAATAATTGTAAATTTCGAAATCCAGGTGAAATTGATATGGTTGTATTCGGTTCGGCTCGGCTCACAATGAGCCACGGCTCTGTTTGGCTCGTCTCAGAACGAGGCGCTGGTCGGTTCGTCTCGGCTCAAAGTGAGCCACGGCTTGGCTCATAAGGAACCGCGGCTCTGTTCGACTTGGTTCCATATGAGTTGCGGCATCTTTCAGCGTGTCTAGTTTCTTATAAGTTCTCTACTTTTTATCTTTAATGTATTATAGTTTCGATGCAAAATATGTATTCTTAACCATCTCCCGTGCGGCATCTATAATGCAGTAGTTACTAATTACAGAAAATTCAGCCCGTCATATTGATAATTGCACCGACTTTAACGCAAATGACTGGATTTTTTTTCAGTGTAAATCGGAACATTCAGTCGATAAGATAAAATGAAGTGTACGGGCGGTAACAAAACATTCAGTCGAGTTTCAACTTTTATCCTCAAAGCGTTAAAAAAATCATAATTACGCCACCTGTCCTGGTTGACCTACATCTTAGGGCGACATTGGCCATCTTGGCTGATGTTTTCCAGGGTTTTCCTCAGCTACACCGAGTAAATGCTTGGATGTTACCTAAAATTGATCCCGGTAGTCACCTTCTACGTTTCTTTTTTTCTTTTACGATGCATTCTGTCCTTGTTCTGTACCGCATCCTCTTTCAATATCTCTTCAAGTGTGGAAACATTAGAATAATTTTTCGATGTGACTTTATTTAACTTCTGATATTCCATTCCACAGGGTTTGTAGTTCGATGTTATTGTTCTTACGTATTCGAAACATGAAGATGATACACGAAGATACATGAAGAAGACATACACGGATTGTCTAGCCAACAAAATAATTATTGTGGCCCAATGCCAGAAATCTTAATATTGATTCTTTCAAACAAAGGCAAGACCAGCTCACAGGGTCAAGATTGGGCCATCGGTTCAATTGTGTCAAGATTTGATCATTGGTTAACCGAGTCAAACTCTGGTCATTTGAGTCTAGACCGAGTGCCAAGTTATTCGCTCAAGTTTCAGACTGGGTCTTCGGGTTTCCTATGTTCGGATCTGGCTGGGTCACCGGTCCCTCGAAATTTTAGAAACCAAACCTTCGTGTCACGCTTGCTTGATGCGTTGAATGTGCCATGTGAGAGATATCTGTTGGACGGTAATGTGCTGGCTGTCAAACAGTAACATTGTTGGCACCTACTGTACGCGTGCGTACAATGAATAGTCTGCAAACTAGCAGGTACTAGTTATTTCTTGCACTTTTCGAACTTGTTTTCTTGTTGCACTTGAAACTGAAGAAGTCATTCTGTTAATATATATATTCGCTTCTTATATGAGTTGGTTGTA